>BLKM01003593.1:2768248-2906010 GCA_013340265.1 Coptotermes formosanus | reverse complement strand
GAATGTCGGGACGGTGGCTAGTCGTCAGCCTACTTGACGTCAAGTATCTGGGCTAGTGTCCTGAGGAACACGCAAGACATTCCTTAGGATACGATTCAAAGGCAAGTCTGCATCCTCCGTGGAATGGTCTAGCCAAGCACGCGTCAAGCGAGAGGATGCCTGTTGTTGCAGAATCATAATCGGTGCTACTAATCTCTATTTCATATACAATGATGATTTATGATACTCATTTTTAATTTTCAGTCGTATTACAAGGAGTAGATCCACATTAGGATCCAAGATGAATATATATAGATGTTTGAAAGCAAGAGGCCCATAGACGCATGGCCTAATTGCACCTGATGAACATACTCATATATTTTAACCTACTTTTAGCACCACAGAAACATTAAGCACCCGTATTAATTTAATCTTTAAGCCAAAATAATGTGTGTCCTACAGTATAAACTCCCAGCATCAGGCGATCTTCGGATACTACAAGATTTGGTAATGTGAGTCATATCTAACATATGAACTTATGAAATCTGCAGAACTTCAAGCAAGAACACTGTTACAATATCGCGATGCAGCAAAGTTGTCCCTGTAGTTAATTAAGCACATCATCATGAAGGCATATGAGAGTGGAAACACAGCTCCACACATTCTTAACCTCGCCTTCTGATAGTGCACCACTTTTTATATCAAAGGTCATGGTTTGCATATTCAAAGCATCCTGAAGGGCTACATTAATGTTAGTGATCAACAAAAAAGTTGTTTAATGAAATCATAGCTAGATATGTCAAATTTCAAACCCTCCCGTTGAATTCAAACTGGATTTATACAAAAGGAAAGGTAAATACCTAAAACAAGAGCGCTTTCTTCCATGTGATGGTTCGCTAGAGGATCATCAATGATGATGCTCTAAAGGCTTGTCGCAGTGGTTTATTCCCTGCACTAACAGTATGGTCTCTGGGATGGGCCGATCCCTCGTCTAGGGGAGTCCTAACGCGCGCGCGCGCGCGCGTGTGTGTGTGTCATTAAGCGTGATCAGGCGCAACAATAATCCTCTACAACTATAATGAGTAAGTACGAAGGGGTCAGAATAAGAAAGAAAGACGAACAGTACGGGGTGCCGGCCGACACTTTCCGAACAGGCCGCCCTGACCGCCAGCACGGCCCTGCTAGTACAACGGATTTAATTTACTGTGGATTAGTATGGTGACTGTCGCTGTAACACAACGCTGCAGTTTTGTACGACTGACTTTTAAGTGTACACGTGTTGAGCACGTTCTGCTATCACTGTAGCAGTAAAATTACATGTTGGCGTCATATCCATGTTTAATATTTCTAAGGCCCTCCCTCTTCTACCTACTTGTTCACAGCAGGTGTCGAGGGTTTTTGTAATTTCATTTGATCACTCACACATCACAGTCGGTAGGACTCCTCTGGACGAGGGATCGGCCCGTCGTAGAGACCTCTACCTGACAACACAAACACAAGAGACAAACATCCATGCCCCCGGTGGGATTCGAACCCACTATCCCAGCACGCGCTTGGCCGCAGACCTACGCCCTATACCGACAAAATGTATCTACACGGCGTTTAATATACTACTACTTGCGCCGGTGAGTGACGTCACATGTAAGGACTTTTCTACGAAGGAGTAGAAGCCGTAACAATAAGTTTAATGTCCAGCAACGTCTACCCAACGAGTCGGTGTTGTATGGCCTGATCACTTACGCTGCGACCGACTGGCACGAGCAGTGTCGTTGTAAATTTGCTGAGATGGCGAGAAAGCAAGGTACTATTACAGGTCTTGTTTGTGGATCTATTTAAATGCTACACGGTCTTTGGACTCTAGGAAGGCGACCTATATTCTAGGCAATGCAATGAGCGAGCGGAAGAAATGTACGGCATAAAAGAACAGGTAAATGACTTGAGGTCTGTATATTATATGCGACAAGCGATGAAAACAGCAAGAAAAGACAGACTGAGAGATCGAATATGATGAAGGGGTGGCAGACATTCAAGGGAAAAGACGGGACGCTGAACAAAAGAAAGACTTCGGACGAAGATGGAGGGAGGAAATAAGTAAAACAGAACAGCAAAAGAAGACTTAAGACAAAAAAATATTGACGGTGGTGCGTTCTTTTTGCCGACTACATAAAATGAATACGGAATGGAAAGATCTCTCTGATTTGTCCTTTCACTCACTCGTTTCATCTACAAAATTCTTCAATGGATTTCGATAAAATGTTGTACAGAAATACTGGTTCTCTACACCACAGGAAATCGAATTCAGTTTGGGTTGACACCGGCGAAAAGTAACTCCTCGCTCGACAGGAGGCTACAGATCAATTGCTTGTAAAATCTTCTCATATACCAAAGACCTCGGAGAAAATCTTGCCCCACTGTCACTCTGTCATCTACAAATTGCACATGGACTGGCGTGGGATCAAACCTGGGCCCCCGTCCCAAAGCGAGAAAAGAACTAGCTGTTTTATACAGCACAAACTTTACAGGAATATTTAAAACAACTGAGATTACATCTCCTTAAACTTAAAAGGATCGTGAGGTTGAAACGAGGAATTCAAATACTTTTCCAAGCGGAGAAAGTGCATACTTTCATTATGTATGTCTGGGCCTTTGCAACAAAGGTGCCTGCTCTTCATAATGTGCATGTGTGTGTCACATGATCGTTACAAAGATTCGTTTCTAGAATTGTGACAAGGACCCGGCTAGAAATGCGTCAACGACTTGCAAATGCGTCAACATGTTCGCCACGAAAACAGGTGAAATGCGCCCAAATGCTTCATTTTATAGTCACGGAGTTTACTTTCACTACAAAAAGCACGTTATAGTGGTACCTGAGTTCAGAAGTTACCCAGTCAGGTACAAGAATTAAGGGATAAACACGAAGTCTAATTCAAGAGTTACCCAGCGTGTGATGACAAAAAGTTACAAAGCTAGTTTTGTAGATGAAGATTAAACTTAATTCAAGCGTTACCGAGTTAAGTTATGCGGATGCTGTTTAAGCCAGAGACTGTTATCAGAATACTTATGTCACGTAATTGAAGTGTCAGGAAATGAATTTGAAGACGACGCATAACTGGAAATATTACAAAGCAAGTTAGGACGACGATGATTAATTCAAGAATTGCGGAGTTAACTATAACTGTGAATAATTCCAGAGTCACCGAAACTGTTAAGATGACATTTAAATCATTTGTTGCAGAGCGAGACCATGGAGTCCCACTTTGAAGAAACTTGATCCTAATTAATGAACAATAGGGCCGGAATAGCTCAGTCGGTATAGCGACTCGCTACGGGCTGGACAGTCCGGGGATTGAATCCCGCGCCTTGCAGACCGACCCCGAGGGTCACCCATCCCCCTGTACAGTAAGTATTGAGACTTTCCCGGTGGTAACGTGGCCGGAGCGTGATGCTCACTACCCACCTCATTCTAGTGTCGACTTGCGAATGGGTTGGAGCTGTACCACCGCCTCCCCTCCATGCCTGCATAGGTATGTCATGGGGTGACCTTTTCCTTTAACACACATTAATAAGGACACTGAATACAACATCTGATCACATCTGTTGCTTCAGGATGGTGCTGTTACATGCTGACAGACGGGTTTGTTGGTGCGCACACGCTGAAGTAAAAAAGAGCACAAAATGCTTTCTGTATTTAAGCAACAACACAAAACCTATACGTAAAGCACAGGAATTCTTGATAATCACGGTCTGCTAAAACGTGATGCCTTGTATTCCGGCAGAAAGTTACCAACGTTTCGGATGAACCCGCTGCTGCCATCTTCAGGTTAGAGTAACTAAGATGGATGCAACAGGTTCCTCCCGCGCCGGTAAATTTCTGCCCGACTACGTGTCGGCATATCCCAGAAACGTCACAGTAGCCTACAGAATCCCCTATTTCAAAATAACCACTGTTCGTAACTACAAACACGCCTAAAATTGACAAAAAGCAACGCCACGTACAGACTTCTGGAGGAAAACTATATTTAATCTACTTCGTAGTTTGACAGATGAGGCTGATTCTCAAAGTCATGACAGTAAAACAAGAGCTGTCGTTGAGGACGAAGGTCGAGAGAAAATTATTCCACAACGAACGGTGGTCTCCTTAATGCGCAACGCAATGCACTTGTCAAGTATAATGCAATGGATGTCATTCCCCGATACACAAGACGCAGTACCCTACTTTATAATGTCAATGCGATTTCGTGCTCACATGTCTCTTTCACCGTCAGTGCTCTATGTTCCTTATCTGATGACGTGTCACTAGCCTATTAAACAACAGACCTACTACATTAGTCGTGATTATTATGGGTTACATTTGCCGACATTTAGAATTATTGAGAAAGAAACTTTCCCTACTTAACGATATTAAATGAGATTACATTCTACTTCCTGTTTTCTTACAGAGACAAAGAGCGCCGAGAGTGTCATAAAGCAAGTCACGAGCGGTACAGACAAGTTAATTGCTGTATGGAATTTGTATTATTACAAACAAGTTTTTATCGAGGCGATCGTTCAGCGTCATGCTGCTACTGCTCCGCACTTTCCTACATTTATCCTCCGTTCGCTTAGGGCCAATGTGTTCCGCAGACAGCAGTAACAATAGTACAGCAACATACGGACACCAGACGACATTGTAGGTTATCCTGCCACCTACGAAACTGAAAATAACCATGCTAACAACAGGTTCTGACACCATACGCAATTTATAATACAGCGATATTTTGTTTACCACAAAGCCGTTAAAGAAACAGCATAATACAGTGGTTCACGAACAGCATCACACTGTTAGCGATCCCGTCAACTATGTTGTAACGAATTTTGATAACAGCGTCTTGACACATTAGCCCTGTATCAGACTCTGCGGCCAACGCGATCCGTATACAGAGCTACATGATTCATGGCCAGCAGCAGCAGCACAGCACTGTGAGCTATACTGCCACAAGAACCACATAAAAATGTTAACCACGGCCTCCGACGCCATTCAAGATGTACTGCACGTAGACTGACTTGTGACCCAAATGCGTAAGGTACGGACTGTAGGACAATAAATAAATCAGTTTGTTGGAAAGACAAAGCACAAAAAACGTTTTATCTAAAATAATGTATACAGAGCGCATCTGAGCACGACAGCTGTGACGGCATCACCCGGCGCATGCACACTTTGTATGCAATAAATCTGCCTTGCTCAAGGACACAATAAATGGGACATCCTATATTTCTAACATTAGTACTAATTCAGTCGTGATGTCAGATTTTCTGACATTTACTGAATTTCCTGGATGAATAAGTGTAGGTTACCTAATACCAAGATACAATAGGCAAAGCTGGTCCGAACAAACCGTCACAGCAGGCGAAGCAAGTCACCGCTCAACATGTATGCCCATGTTGTCCACTGTGTGATCGGTTGAAAGAACTTACGTGAAATTTTTACTGACAATTCGTCCGTACACTAAATTCCTTTTATTCTGCGATCTAGGGGGTTGCCATGTACACCATTATGGAAACTTCATTCAATAGTACAGCCCTAAAGTTCCTAAGCGATTGCAAACCTGGAAAACATTTCACAGTTGCTTCACTGTGCCTAGCACAATGAGTGTAACACGTTAATGTTCTAGATTCCAAAAAATGTGTCTCCTTTCCCAACACCAGCATGATTACTTAACTGTGTCAGGTATATGAAACATACGTTATCAAGGTAAATTAGAAACTATCTGGACTCTTTCCCCAGGCGTAAAGAGGCAGAGGCGTGAGGCTAAACACTCATCTCCAACCAATGCCAACGTTAAGAACGAGTGGAGCTATACCTCCTCTCATATCATACGTCTTCATGGAGTGCACAGGGACAACTTTACCTTTACCTTTCCTATTTGGGACGTTTCTTTTAAGAATATGAATTGTGGATTACTGCGAAAATTATTCGAACCTTCGTTCTTGTAACAGCTGGTTCACCAAGTTGAAAAACGAAATTCTGAAAATTACTTTCACAGTGAATTTCATGGCAAATTGTGACTTCGACCAGTGGATCACCAGACCAACAAGCGTCGTGTCACACAGTACAACTCTAACAAACCCTACGCCTTTCTTACAGCAAAACTAACTTAAAGCTTTGTTCTAGAAAGAAGAAATTGCCTAGGATTATCAGACCAGTCCAGCCTACCCGTCTTTGTTAAATGAAGAAATGAAAGTGGCACCAACCTGTGTAGGGGTGTAGAACTGACAAGGTATCCAGTGGTCCATGCATAACGTATGGTTCGCAGGCACACTACAGACGTATAACCCGACAACCACAACACATCACAAGTACCACAACACCACACCACGGTGTGCGTGAAGATGTGTTCCACTGAACAGTAAGTACCCCGTTGAATCGACGTAGCGGTCTTGGCTAAAGAGATAAAAACACCCCTTGTTCATCATCATAATCAACATGATCGTTGTTGTCCTTTCTACTGGTCCCAAAATCCTGCTTCGATATCATACCTCCCTTCTACTGCGATCCTGAAGAACAAGTTGGCTGTTCTGTCCGAGGTAAACAAGAAGAAGAAAACTGGATCTCGCAGAAGGAGGGGGGCTGTGTGGCTTGGTCCAGTAACAGCGCGTCTTTAAGGCTGCTGGGAACGTACGATTTGAGGGAGGAGGTAAGTTATTCTTTAAGGCAGTTGGATTCCTATCCGGGGTGTGGTCACCTTCTTTTGTAGTTCAGGGATACACAGCAGTGGTACTGAATGGTCCATCTCCCCCTCATACCGAATTAGAGACGAAAATTGTCCTTGCAATTGTGCAACAGAGAAATGTTCACTGGAACTGGACCGACACTTACACAAAATCTGCTGGTTACACAAGCAGTCGGTTTTATTCTGTACAGACTTCTCCTGAAATACAGCAGTAACAAAACTGTCGATACGTTTTCAAGATTATGATACTATTTCTCAGTACGCTGCACACGTTACATAGAGCCAAAGGATGATGATTTTAAATTATGTATTAGGAGTGACTTCGAGTATTAGGAGTGAGTTCGAGAATAGGGTGCTGAGGAGGATATTTGGGCCTAAGAGGGACGAGGCGACAGGGGATTGGAGAAGACTACATAACGAGGAACTTAATGACCTGTACTCATCACCAAATATTATTCGGGTAATCAAATCGAGAAGACTGAGATGGGCGGGGCATGTGGCACGTATGGGGGAGGAGAGAGGTGCATACCGGATTTTGGTGGGGAGACCCGAGGGAAGGCGACCACTTGGGAGACACAGGCGTAGATGGGAGGAAAATATTAAGATGGATATTCGGGAAGTGGGATGGGAGGACATGAACTGGATTGATCTGGCTCAGGATAGGGACAGGTGGCGGGCTCTTGTGAATGCGGTAATGAACCTTCGGGTTCCATAAAATGCGGGGAATTTCTTGACTAGCTGAGAAACTGTTAGCTTCTCAAGAAGGCCTCTGCTCCATGGAGTTAGTTAGTTAGTTTTAGGAGTGACTTGGGAACTGGTCGTAAAGTTGCCCGTATTAACTTCAGGGACTGAAGGAATGAACAAAAAGAAACTGACAAAGCAGGTTCCTAGGCCGATATTCGAACTCGAGACCTCACAAATGAAAAGTACGATGTGACGTTCAGCTTCAGTATATTTCACATTTCCAGAAGCGTAATATATATAAAAACTTCATGTCAGCATACCGTAAGTGATGTAGACAATTCTGTACAATAACATATTTTTTTTCGTTTTGAACGTCTTTCCGTTTTACAGATACTTATACGCAAGAAGAAAAGGACGTTATATGTAAGTTGCACTACATTATAGCTGTATTATGTAGCGTGGTATTTATAGTTACATTAGTTTTGTAAGACGATTCTGCAACATAAATGCAAGAATAAGTGAACATTAAGGCTGATGTGTGCCCGATTCCAGAATTCATACATACATTCATTACACACCGGTATAGGATACTTAGTACAGTGTGTTCTGGCATCAGGTTCATAAAGTGGATTTCGTTCCTTGTTGCTCATATAGGCTGTAAGTTGAACACAGAGACAGTTTGCGAACTGAACGGTACGGTTACCAAAATGAACTTTCGCATTTCTCTCTTCGCTGACACGTCCATTACTGCGAGCGCCAGCCCACACAGCGTCTCACCAAACAAGTGCAGCGGCCCCTTCCTTGGGGATAAGGCGTCCGAAGCAAAAGATGACCACTCATCTGCAGGGCAGAAAACTATACAAACCCGAATTTTATGTCGTATCAGCGCACAGCAGCTTCACCAAGAAACACGACGGTCACGCACTGTCCAGAGAAGTTGCCAGTTTTTCTGATCAACTACCACGATATGTCTGGCTGTGCTCTGGTGTATACTTCGAGGGAATTTGCTGCCATACGATGCTTAAATTAAGATCTGACAACAGCGTCACATATGCACATAAACATACACTTCGATTCAAATACAGCAACATAAACGTCACCCTGCCAGGCTTTATACGCGTACACACAGTCGAACCCGGTTATAACGACATCGGTTTATACGACACCTCGTACATAACGGCAAACATTCTGTGGTACCAATTACTCCGTCACTGTTAGACACAACTTAATACTCCTCCGTTATAACAACACAAAATATTCAGTCCCTTTCATGACATAACCGGGTTCGACTGTGTGTGTGTGTGTGTGTGTATTTGTATATACCCACACATATACATATATTACTTTTAATTATATACTGTAAAGAACGGCCACTTTTAATGGCCACTTAATAGGTATTTTCTCACAGGAAAACTTCGACCCCTAAACAAGCCTGCTACTGTCTGCTATGTTACCACACTACAGGCAAGCCTACAACCTAACCGTCCTCGCATGTGTTCTTTATTCACGTTTTAAGGTTCCGTCAACTTCCTTAATTACAGCAAATTTAAAATACTGGCACAAAGCAAAGTTACAAATAATTTAAATTCAATTCTTGGCTAATATAGATAAAAATGTAATGTACAGAATATAGAAACACTGGAACTGTACCCCTCTTTGAAGCAAATGTGGATTTGTACCGTCCATAAACACTGGTTTGGTGTCCCTGACCAAAATACCTATAAGACATAGACAAAGACATACAAGTCTGACTCGACACAATGTCAGACTACGTCTACCGGTAAATTTCCATCATTTGATATTACATAATCGTGGCTCCGGGTTGCAATTAGGAACCGATTGTCCACGTACAATGCTGAAGGTCATAAATGTCAATTCGTCACTGAAAACCCATTCAGCGTGCATTAAGTGAATCTTATACATCAAGGCTGAAAGGAAATCCACGTCTTGCGCCACCTTTTTGTGGCACGAATATATGAAAGGCAAGTTTTGGGATGACCTTATGATGTCTATACTTGAGGCTCAAATACTTAAATAACCATCTTGATAATCCACAGCATGTTCCTCCAAAACGTTCATACCAGTTCTGACTAACGTTTAGTTATTTAGGTCTACACGTACACAAAGAAATAAACAGGACAAAACAAATAAATAAATAAATACACACACACGTATATACCCTAAGGTTATAATGTAAAGTATTCGAAGAAATTATATCCAGTGACAGCGTACAGTCTCAGTGTTAAAATATTTAACAACAATAGTGTCTGCGTCATTTGCCAAAACTGTATCGCTGAATGAATGACAACGGTCAGTGCTGAAAGTGTGGAATAAATGACGGGAGAAAATACATAACCCGGATAAACCTGTCTCTGCTGGTTTCATTCCGTTTCCTAACTGGGCCTCTACTTTTTAAATTTTTACACTTCAAGCGGAACGTGTGCGTATCGCACGGCGTTGCTGAGCTGCAGCAGGTGACGTTAGACAATACAAAACTAAACTAGGGGCACAGCGGCTTTTGTATCAAGCAACCCAAAGCGCCACGGACCACAGAACTGATGTTTTCCGTCTGCGCCCCTCTCACGAACAAATTAAAGACTAGACTCCGTGACAGAAAACATTCTTCGCCAGCTGACAATCATTGGCCTTTGGGAACCCGCAAATTAAACCCACGCCTGAGCCCATCTTGAGCCACTTTAATCCAGTCCACACTTTTACAGCCTACTTCTCTAAGAATCATTCCAGCCTGGGTCTCCCACGGGGGTTTCTTTCTGATTTTCCGACGAAACCTGTGTGTGTATTCACTCCTCTTTTTCCACGTGTATGCTCACATCCTCCTCAATACCACAACCAAACAAAGTATCAGCCGAAAGATACAAATTAAGGAGTTACTCATTATGTAACCTATAACGCCACCCAGGTTTCTGACGCCATCGAAATTGTACGTTGTAACGAATGTGCTTTTTGGTTTCTGTCGGCATGCAACACTCGAGACTCACCTAACGGATTTTCACGAAATTTGATATTCGGGGAGAGTTTCACTAAAATCTGCCTACAAATGCCAGTTTCGGTTAACATAGAATAATATGCGCCACTTTACATGAAGATCTGCCTGCTTCCACAGTGCACATCGAGGACCATTTCCCTTGTTATTTATCGGGATGCTGACGCATCAAACAAAAATTGAAAAGAAAAGTGACGAACATTTTATGCTCAACAAAGTTTATGTGTAAGTCGCAACCTGTAACTGCAGAAACTATTTGGGTTACTTCTGATCGAATTTTATGTTGCAGGACCTTACTCGTCCGGCCCGCGTCTTTTACGCTACTTTTAAGGCAGCAGCAAAGTCAGCATTCATGAACTGAGAATCTACAGGCAACAATACAGCGACTTCGCTATGACTGTCGGGTCAGACGTAAATATCGTCAACTTGCGAGTACTACTCAAGTCCAAAGCTTTGACGTCACATAGACGAACATATATAGAGCTTAACAGCACGATTACTAAAAATAAAGTGATCTGTTATTTGAATTACTTTCCTTCAGGAACCGGTTCTTATATCCTACAATTTGTTCAGCTCTTGGTCTTTGATTGCAAGTGTTGAGTAATGAGACACGTTTTATGACCAATTCAGTGCAAATTACAGTCGCCAATGAAGTCACTTCCAGGTCAAAAGTTATTCTGCTGGAAGTAAAACGTATCAGGTTCCATGTTGACAAGTGGGTAGTTAGCCAAAACTGGTATCGGCGGATAATGACAACAGTCTGAACGCCTCGGCACGGTGCTTTTGACAGCTCTTGTTATTCGTGTTGCTTCAGTAGACATTTAAGTAATGCAGCTGGTATACTGGTCTCTTTGTCCGTCTCACTGTACACATTTCAAATCCCGCATAGATTTTCGATTCCATATACATGTTAATATGTTCTCCATGGAAGACTTGCTTACACTGCAAAATGTTCATATCGCTGGTCAAAGCTTCTTATCTAAACACAAGGAAGTATCAGCATACAGGAAAGGCAGAACTCGAATTCTGAAGAGCGCTGAATCCACTCGCTTGTTGTTTATTTGATGACCGAAAATGGAAGGTTATGTATCGAATACGATGTGATATGATTATGGATAGCGAATTAGACGCACTGTAATGTTTTCAGGATGTAGCACCGTATCCAAGTAGTCGGTATACCGTCTACGCTAAGGGCTGGATGGTCCGGGGCTCGAGTCCCGGTGGTAGCAAGAGATTTTCCCCATCTCCAAAAAGTCCTGATTCCTTTTTGGAAAATTTGTGGGCCCCTGCCTTAAACCTAAAAAGGCACACCTCAATTTTGGAAGCACAATTTCCTGCACTACAGATGCAGATACTTTAACTCTCCGTCTCGGTCATCACAACCTCGTTTGTGAAAACGGTGATGAACGGCACTAAGATATATTGACAAAAAGGTGGAAATGGTTCTGGATATCACTCATACTGAATTGTAACGGACGGAGTTTCAGTAATGGTCTAATATGCAGCCAATGTATATGACATTACCCGTACACTTTATTAGAATGTCGAACACAGCCACAGAAATCCTACACCACGACGGGCCGTCTCCCGTCTGGAAATTATATCAGAATATAAATGAATTAAATTCATAGTGGAGTACGCAGGCCTATATGAGTTACTGCCCAATCACAGGCTCAGACGCCTCCAATGGACGCAGGGAACTACCAGCACAATGTTTCTAGCCACTTCAAGTCCAAAATAAAGAAAAAATCTAAAAGCAGGCAAGGCTTATGCGATAAATCTTAGCGTACTTTCTTTCCAAAAAAGGAGAGAAGTATGGTTTTCAAATTATCGTGCTGTGTGTGTGCGAGCGCTGATGACCGCTTTTACGAAATTTGTTACACACATTAAACAACTGAAGCACAAAAAATCTCTGAATATATTTTAATTTCCTATAACCAATAATAACACGACAGAAGTGCAAAATTTTTAGGTGGAAGAGCCACTTACTTTCAAGTCCACAAAAGATGTAAGGTAACCTACCTTGGAAAAGCATGCAACTTCTGTCAAAATAATATTTCTGTACAGCGTGAAATAACGACATGCTGGAATTGCGAATACTTACTCTAGCTTTAGGTCTGATGGAGATAACTACCGAATTATTCGGGCTAGATTAGTAAACTTTGATATAGGGACAGATCAAAATCACACCTGCGCATTAGGTACGAAACATGGTTTGTAGGCCAACAGTTCCAAATAAGGTGACGGCGCGAAACTCCGGAGATTACGTGAGACGAAAGCAACGCACAGAGAACCGGTATTTAGGCAGTATGTTTTCACAAAGATAAAACAAATAACACCAATACACAACTCGAAATCTATGGAAGTGGAAAGGAGGCACTGAGTTAAGCTCGGAACAGTGAAACACGGAAAAACATACGCCTCATCCAACTGCGAAAAGTGAGAAAATACAGTATTTACTTGAAGTAAAAATTTGAAGTGTGTTAAAAATGAACCTATACACAGTCAACAATCAACCACCAAACACCACCTTAACCAGGTTTCATTAGATACTTTGGCTAGACATGTCTGAATCGGCCTGCCTGATGAGCTGCGAAAGCCGCTCTTCGACAGACAAGCTTAGGCAAGAACCAACATTAATAAAACATAATAAAATTTTTTTTCCTTATTTGATGATTGCAGCTGATAACTGTTCATCCAACTACACTTAGTTACTTTCATTTGGTTGTTAGTTTCCCTTCTTTAACAAATATTTTAAAACGTCTTTCACGGTCAGCCTCGTGTGCATGTAAACTACCTTTTTTTTAATAAAATCCTCTCGGGCTGACCACGGAGCCAGATAATTTAAATACCCTGAGGATGGAGACGAAGTCAGTCCCTGAAACGTCGGTGTAGTTAAATTACCTCAAGTGGCCGTCGGCCCAAGAGGATTTTATTGAATTTTGTGGCCGCAAAAACTTCCAAGACATACTTTTTTTTCTACTTCTCCCTTCCCACAAGCACTGCGTCGAGCCCCAACAGTGACATGCGCGAACCGCATGAGGCTCGCAAGTCAAGTTGTGGTCATCTTTGCACTAGCCATTTACTTCAGCCCATTTCGGGTGGCCGGGGGGGGGGGGGGGGGAAGGGTGTGATACTTCACCTGAAACTCTAACCTAGCCTTCCTCACCAATGTCATTTACCGAACAGAGAAACTCTTCGGGCAAGGGCTGGGGCTATACGACTTACTGTCATTCAATACTGCGATAATCATTTGACGTTTAACACCACACAGTGCGTTACGCTAAGTTACTATTTAGTTATATAACCCACACGGTAGGTTATAAACCCTTCCAGATATTCCCACAAGAGTATGATATTAATATCAGGAGACCGGGAGGGCGACCTAGACCAACACTCATAGTTATGTATTAACCGAGGCCACGCACCTTCCAGATCCTAGTACGATGTTTCGCTTTCATCGACTGTACCACGTAGCCTTAAGCGTTTCGTTTCGTCTTTGAATCACAACTGGTATCCGGCGGAGGGTGGGAGGGTTACTACAATGGCCCAGCGGTCCAGCCCACAATATAGCAGCAGCCACGTTACTGGCCAGTTCTCAAGACGAACACGTCTTCTACGCCAACAACGAACTTCTCTACATAAGCAGATAACGTTGATGGCTTCGGAGAATCAGAATAAGAAAAGGGAGATGGATAAATTATAGTTATATATTAAAAGCGAGAGAATATAAAGAAGTGGTCTGGTTATGAAGCAGCAAACGGGTTGGCTAGAACTCCACAGGCCAACAGCACCCTATTCACATACTGACCGTCCGACCTGTCCGCCTGGTTTTACCCTTATCCTTTCGGTTGGGGTCGTTAAGGTCAATTTATTTTTTATGTACAGTCTTTTGCATTATTTAGAAATATCCGCAGCTTCTTAATTGGTCGCCATTTTAAGAGTTAAAGATATTTTATACTATCATAGTATGTTCTCAGCACAGTGTTTTTAAATAATGAATTTGCGTAACTACCGAGGATCCGAAACATGATACAACCAGGGCGCTACTTAGAAGACAGGGTTACGAGCTCATCCCCTCCCCTGAGGTACCCGTAATCACAGACTCTTCTAACAAAATTCACTCTGAAGAAACATGCGGCTGAAAAATTTACGCCAAATGGTACGTACACTTGTTATCCTATGGATTACAATGACCAGGCAGTCGTAACATTTTGGGTGAAAAACTGCAACAATAAAAGCATTTGGGAGACCTAGGTGTAGATGGGAGAGTAAAATAAAGTAAATCTAATAGAAATGTATTGTGCGATATGCAAAGTGGGCTTTTGCGAACACGATGATGCAGCTCTCAGTTCTACGTACTTACTATATGTCGTAATGATACAATAATAGCTCACGGAAAATGACGCAACATGGTCTGAATTACGATCAGACCATAATTCTTGGCGAGTTTATCAACACCCCTCCCAGCGCGCAGTTAAATTTCAGACCGCCAGTAAGTTTTTAGGCGCGTTCGCAAAATTGCGAAAAGCGACCATTAGCTTCGCCATGTCCGTCTGTCTGTCTGTCTGTCGGTAGGTCCGCATGGAACAACTCGGCTCCCGAGAGTCACATTTTCATGAAATTTGATATTTGAGGATTTTTCGAAGATCTGGCGACAAAATTCAAGTTTCATTAAAATCTGACAAGAATAACGGGTACTTTACAGCAAGACCTTTGCACATTTATGACAATATATTGCTAAATTCTTAGAATAAGAAATTTTTCACACAAATGTTGTAGAGAAAATCAAAGCACATGCTTTATTACGTTCAGTAACTTTTTTCCTGAAAATCTTGCAGTTTATGAGATAATGTGGACACATTTGGTAGACAGACAGGCCACAGGTGACACTATAATACGGCGCATGCGCTTTGCATGCTGGATAACTATGGCTACAGACACACACTCAGAATAATTAATACTTATTGCTTTTCCACTGCAACAACGGTTACGCGAACGCGCCTCAATGTTACGTTTATACGTACATTGCCCGTCATGTTGGTTTCAGTGGGATGCATAATCCGACTTGCACAAATTACAAAATACCCTGTATCGAATTATCAAAACTCTTGGTCCTGCAGTCGAAACGAAGTCATCGATACACGAACATTCATTCTATCGTACAAACTGTTGCTTATTAATCTTTTTAATTTACTTCGTTTATTTATTTATTTTTTGCTGACAGGATATTGCAATGTTTTTAAAATCCTCTTAATCTCTACGAATCACAGTTTGGAGGGATACGCATATTTATCCCATAAATCACGAAAGTGCGAAAATTATCTGCAGATTTCAGATGCAATTATATTTATTGGACACAGCATGACAACAGTCCCGACGAAGCTCAAACCAAGTACCTTCCGAATACAATGCACGCATACTACGGCACAGCAAACCTTAGAAGGCGCCATACATTATTTCAGTACACGCAACCACGTATTCAAAGAGTCCTGGGGTTCTTTCCCGGGGGTAAAGCGACAAGCACCTGAGGTTAATCACTCACCTGCAACTTGTGCCCATGTTAAGAATAAGTGAAGCTATACCTCTACTCCCCCTCTATTCCGCCTTCGTGGCATAGAGAGGAAAAACTTTACCTTTACCTGGGAACGAGTTCCTAAGCGTAATTTATAACCAGTGCAGTTAAACAATATTTAAAGCAAACTTTCTTCATATTCCCAAGCAGTAACACTTTCATATTCATGGGGAAGGTGGCTATCCAATGGCATACTGCTGTCACTGGATTAATTAAAAAGAATGAAAAGGAAATACAGGCGCACGTTTAAAGCATGCCAATATCCACAACGAGGTACTCAAAACTGCGGTTGTGCTCGTGTCATTCAGCTCATATCCTAATTGTGGCTTCTTATAACGCGCAGTCCGTCTCTCGAACACGCGTTTTCATAGTTTCGTACTTGAAACATACGCGAATTTGGATCTACATTCGATTTACTGGAGACCTGCTGTTTGTGAAACTTCAATACAGA
The DNA here is from genome assembly GCA_013340265.1 of Coptotermes formosanus. Classification (NCBI taxonomy): domain Eukaryota; kingdom Metazoa; phylum Arthropoda; class Insecta; order Blattodea; family Rhinotermitidae; genus Coptotermes; species Coptotermes formosanus. Next base: position 2,889,607 of record BLKM01003593.1, on the reverse strand, counting down.
CACATATGGAAGGCTTTTCCAAGAGAAGACCTTCCATACGGTGTTGTCCGCTTCGCACGCCGCTTCTCACCGTCTCTGGTCTCGATCATAACAGGTTTCATAACATAAAAATTCATCTATGTCCACCGCTCTTTCTTTTCTTCGCAACTGTTCGATGCATAAAGCTATCATTCGGCAGAGCTACGGTGATCAACAACGCAAAACTGGCCAACGGAAAGTTTCATTATACCGAAGAAGAAAGTCGCGTGTGTAAAGGGGGGCGTTCGATAAAGAATTATAACAATTTGCAAGGCAAGAAATAACAGAAGTGGACCTACATCACAACCACAATTAGTGCTGGGGCAGTGACACTACATATCGTGGAGAGGATAAGCTATCTGAATATGTATGGGTCGGACAATTAAACATATCGGCTGCTCTTTTCCTCAAACTTCCCATTCAAAGGTTACCGCATATCTTTCACCCCTATATACGAGTATGTTATCTCAAAATCTGATACACCGCTATTAAATCAAGCAAGATGTGGAACAAACACGATTATGCACCAAAACGTTTGACATTTTTTTCTAAATTAAATATTATAACGATGATTACTTTAAAGTCAATTTGAGTCTGCAAGTAAAACAATGGCTTCCATTTATTGAAGACCTTAATTAAGTCAGAATTTAATTACTCAGTTTTAAAGCTATGTAATTAACGGAACAAGAAACAACACGGCTACTGAATGGCTTTCTGTCTTACAACTATGAAAACAAACGAAATAAGATCAAAGACATAAACAGAATGTATTGAGTGCTGCGCATCCTGGTGTAGTGGTTCATGATTTGTCTCACCTTCTCTCTCTCACTTTCTTCCTACAGTAAAAGAAATTAATAAATTATATTCCACGAAAAAGAATATTCTACTTACAAGGCGAGGCATTTATGAACATGTAAAACTATTTGTGAATGGCCAATGATTATATTATTTCGGAATTATTTAGTTTACACAATGAACACATCCCATACTCTTTGTTGGTGTTGATACACGAAAGAAATATGCCTATGAACTGCAGCAGACGTAACAAACTCCATGGCAGAGGACCCTTAAGAACCCATCAGTAGCTTAGCCAATAAGGAACTCTCCGCCCCGCCCCAATATACAACATCGTGGAACTCAACACAGACATGTTTTAGTACCCTCGAGAGATCCCAGTTTTGAATCCAGGCTCGGAGCGCTGCTACTCTGATTCATGTATCGTGGGTTTTGTCAGGCAAACAGTGGGATAAAATATAAAATATCGGCTCCACATAGTCCTTTACAGTTTATTATTAAACTATACTTCCTTTCAACGCTACATAAACTATGCCGTTGTACAGGCGTCATTTCAACCAAAACTGGATCATACTTCTTCTGCATTAATTTAGAATGTGTTGTGAAAAGTGTGATGAGTTGTAAGCCGTGCGATTCTCAAAGTGCTCCTTGTCGCGAGTCCAGGTTCCTGTGTTAGTAACTACATTAGGACAGACCGCTGAAACAGAGCAGGGAAGGCAGTTCAGTACTACACTATCTCTTCAAAGCCTAGTGGTAACTACACACACCGCCAGCTTTAACACTAAAAACTCTGCATTTTGCCCACACAGTATATTTACGTGATCTGTATGATCCACACAGTAAACAGCAATTATTTCCCTTCACAGGATTCACCGATTTGTACTGGTAATGCAAGCAAACTACGTTCTTTTTGAGGTAGGTGATAGATCTTTATATACATTGTGGATATGTTTTAGTCTTCAAAGGGTTAAATAACCAAATTCGAAGGTGAGTTGTCGTGGTGTACGTCGTGTGATGTTGCACGTGTCCTAAGTAATAGGACAGCATTTTGAATTGAGTCGAAAACACCGAAAAAAGTCGAGAACAGCTGCCATTACTATACACGCAAGAAAAACATAAACTGTTTTGTTTTAATTCAAAGCACAGCAGGAGTTACCAGACATCCTGACAACAGCCAAATTGTTCAATTCTACAACCTAAGTTTAAAGGTTCCTAAATAGACGGTACTGGTTCAGAATTCCTTTCAGATCATTAGACAAGTACGCAAGCTAAGGCAGTGTAGGGATTGCAATAACGTGACACACAGCATCAAAATGTTGTATAACGATGACTGACTGACTGATATAGATGTAAGTTTTTCGACTCTGCGGCTAACCAAAACGCCAAGCACGTGCAAAAGAGGAAGGCCGAGGTGCATCTCCATGTATGAACCTCGAAGTCCTTGAACGCTAAAACCCCCATTCGCTTTTTTCAATGGGGTTGAACTCCGGCCACAACCTATATCGAAGGTTCAGTGGTCCCACGAACCCGTCTCGACGTGGTAGCGAACAACCCCTTTTCCTGCCAGGAGTCGAACTCAGTCGACCACCCAACAATACGTCATATTTTTAACGGCAGACTGCAGCGATGAAGACACTACGGCGAGGTCGGATTGTATGTAAAGGTGTTAACTATCCTGGCTACTACGTGGAAGGGCAGAAAAAGCACCGAAGTTTCAGCCAGGATAAACGGTAATCCGGTTGCGCTCGCGCTGCCTCTGCAACAGTCTGGTAGGTACGCAGGCGTACTTAAATACAATATTAGTTGTAGTTAAATGCAGTATTCGTTGTAGTTAAATACAATATTATCAAGCTATCTACGGTAGAAAAGGAATGGGTTATGGTTCGTATCAAGCCCAGCATCCTTACGAATTGGGAGAAAATGTAGTCTGCATGTGCCGTGGATATGCAGTTTTGAATCAAGTTGTACCTCAAGGTCTTCGACAGTGTCCGTACAGGTTATAGGAGAGTCACAAGTTTTATAAGTAATATAGAACCCTAGCGGAGGCACTAACCCTAGTTTTGCTATGTTTAATTTCATGCAGTCAGCAGTGCACCAACTTTGTATACATTCAATATCAGACTGCAGCAGAATACAATCGACAACGGAAATTATAGCACGAAAAATTTTAACGTCATCAGCAAACAAGCGGTATTTAGAATGCTTAATTTCATTACACATGTCGTTAACCTTTTAAAGCCTAGCGGTAACTTTACGTACCACCAGGTTTAACATTAAAAAATTCTACGTGGTGCCCACATTGCGTTTATGTGTTTTGTACGGATCTCAGAACAGACAGCAACTTTTGCCTTATAAAACATTAAGAGATTGGTTTTTATAACCTAAGTGGAGATTGTTTACAGCGCGGTACGCACTGAGTCCTTATATAAAACAGATATGCTTCGTCTTTAAAGGGTTAATAAATATATTAAAAACAAAGGACCTAAAACAGATTCTTGTGGGGCCCCCGAAAGAACTTCGACAGGTAACAAAAAGGTCCCTAAAAAGCATACAGAAGACTGTCGATTAGTAAGGTAACTACGAAATCAGTGCACGTACCTGTCTGAAAGCCCATGCGCAAGAAGTCTGTGAAGTAAGATAGGATGCGAGACAAGGTCAAGCACACTGCTAACGTCAAAATAAACAGAATCAATGTGACGATGAGAACTAGAGGAGAAATAAAATCAAGTTAAGTTACCAAATTTGATGTTGTAGATTTGGCTTTTGAAAAACAAGGGCGACTAGACTGAGTTTGTGTTTAAAATAATGTGACATGTAATACTGTACAACAAATTAAAAAACTCTGGTAAAGTTATTTAAAACAGAAATCGGTCTGTAACTGCTAATGGAAGAACTGCTACTTTTTTCAAAATAGGCACAATAACCGGTTTGTTCCACTGCGTTAGGAACTGTTCCCGTAACAGGCTAAAATTGAAAATATAATTAAGCAGCGGTGCGAATATTGTGGAACAGGCCTTCATGATAAAACCTCGTGTACCATCAAGATCGACAGACTTACAGGGTCTCAGGCATTTTATAGCCTTCAAAATGTCTAATTCGGAAACAGGAAGCAACTGCAGAAAATCACTGAACAACAGACCAGAGTGACAGCCCGCCGAAGAAGAAGTATTACAAACCGACTGGAAGTCTCTTAAAACCTGCAGCTGCCTCGACAGGTTCGACTACACTGGTACCATTTACAGCAAGATGAACAGTATAAGAATTATGTTTCCTAAAAGAGGATACGTGCTTCCAAAATTTGGAAGGTCGAATGTTTAGATCATCGTCTACGCTCTTATATCAAGCAAGTCTGCCAGTAATTTTAACAAGCTTCTGGTAGTGTGAAAATTTGCTATAACAAGACTTGTTTTTGCGTTCCTTGTATCGCCTATAAAAATACTTCTTTTTCCTAACACAGTAAATCAATGTGTGAGAAAACGGGACTTTCTAATGGAACCCCAGAGAATTGCTAAATACATTGCTTGAAGAATAACACTGATAAAACTGTCTACTGCAGCTTCTACTGCGTTATTACTAAACGGACACGACAAGTCATAATAATAATAATAATAATAATATTATTATTATTATTCAATTCCGATGTATTAACGTGCTAGTTTAATAGCGCAATGGCCAATTATAAAACCGGTACAAAATAGATACAACAAAAATCACAGGCACGCACGCACACGCGCGCGCACACACGCACGCACACAACATGACAACGCGAAAGTTACCTTCGTAAGTTCCAGCACCAAAATTAAATATTAAAACAGTATTGCTCAAACAATTCTTTTTATCATGGCACGACAGCCCAAGTGGGCCTAGGCCTCCGCTGTGAGGTTCCTCGATCACACTCAGACATACCACACTCAGTATGACTCCTCTGGACGAGTGATCGGCCCGTCGCAAAGACCCCTACGTGACAACACACAACACTCACGGCAGACATCCCTGCCCCCTGCGGGATTCGAACCCACTGAGGCCCCAAAGCGAGCGGCCATAGACCCATGCCTCAGACTGCGCGGCCTCTGGCATCGGCATTACTCAATTAGTTACATAAAACAGTGGTATAGACAGTCAAATATATCAAATTAATTAGAAATAACCGAATTATTAATAATAATAATAATAATAATAATAATAATAATGATGCCACAATTTTTTTCTAATTTTTGTCTTTTGAGAAGGTCTTGGCATACCGTTTCAAGGACAAGATCGTCACAAATAAACAGTCACTTCAGATATCGTATCCTCATGATTTACGTTAAAGTAGCGGCACTGATGTGGATCGATTTACGTTAAAGTAGCGGCACTGATGTGGATCGAATTACGCTCCCTCGGGTGCGAAGCAGACATACAAGGTGTGAACTTACGTTCGGCGATTCAAATGGCTCTCCAAGCCCAACATACGTTGCCATTTCTATTTCTTAAAAGACAACGATGTGAGAATGCGATAAGATAGGATCCTATGGGAACCCTTAATAAACTGGACTGGTCAAACTGCCCCCTCATCCAAACAGAGCTTAACATGTCCAGTTTACTGGCGCAAAGACCATATTCCCAGGGGCCAGTTCATTTCAGTCTTGTGAATCTTTAAGAATGGTAGACTGACAGGGTACGAGCAAATGCGATGCTAAAGCCAGTATGGAAAATAAGCAGTCTTTCCCTCCTTAGAATTACACAATGCAGAAAATAAAAACTCACGTGACCTGAGAGCCACTGAACGTCTACCCAGAAATTTATTGCCACTAAGATCAAGTAGAATTTCAATGTCTGAAGAGGGAGGGTTCTTAAAGACGGTCGGACTTATTTGTTTTGCTTTTTTATTGCCATATTATTACGCTGTCACGATCGAACTGCGTAACGGTGTTTGGTACAGAACGGTACAAACAAACATGACGCAACCTTAACAGCTCTAGTAATAGCGGAAACGAGGCTACGCTTATTGCAAGAGACTCGCCAGTTTTGAAGCCGTGTTCTATGAAACAATAGAAATCAAAGAGAATTACAAGCTGGTGGTCCGCGGTCCGCTATCCGAGATTCGCTGACGGTCCACCATCATATTTCCGTCTGTGTGCAATTCTTGATGCTATCTTCATCCCTCTAAAGACCAAAGGTACTCCAATTTCAGTATCCACCTCACGCAGAGTACAGCCAATTTCCATTACAAAGACCGATCAGTTAAGGATGTTTATGGAAATAATCGCTGTTTATACTGAGAATCATACAGAACATTTAGAATCCCATATAAAAAACAAATTAACTGTGTAGGCAACACGCCTAGTTCTTTCATGTTAACCTGGAGGTACACGCAGTAATTGCTGTGTTTTAAAGGGTTAATAAAATTTTTTCTTACCACACAGTCGGGAACATAAAGATTCCTGTATGTTTTTAAAATTTCAGTGTTCCGGGCGAGATATGCGCTTGTAACGGTGGTGATAGGTGTAATACCGTGTAGTCTTGTAGCTAGTTACCAACGGTTTGAGGGACCTACTAATTGAATCTACACGAAATCAGGCCTAGGTTGCAGTTTCTCATTATAATTAAAAATATCTCCCCAGTATGAGTACAACATAACAGACCAAACCTGCGATAACGTTAAGAATTCCCCATTGTAATAACGCACGAATGTTCAACTGTACTTCACAATGGACACTTAACAGGAAACGTTGAACATTTTATAAGATTCTACAAATTAACAAGATAGGTAATGTAGTGTAACGTAAGATTATGGCGCATTCGCCTAACCACTGTTGCCATGGAGAGGCAAAAATGTGTTCCCTTTTTATGGTTGTTAACCTACATGTACATGTCTGCGGCATAAAATGTTGAATGCTGCCACGGAAAAGCAAGACTGGATTGCCTTTGCACTGTTGTCGCGCTACAAAATATATAGACTAATTCGTACTGCTGTGAACAATGCAAATGTACTTCGGGCTTCATGTACAGTAGAAGAAAATGCTGTCCGATTTTAATCAAATTCGAAATTTCTCGACAGACTTTGTAAAGGGTCCCAGTATCAAATTTCACGAAACTCCGTCCAGTAGGAGCCGCAATGCGGGCGGGCGGACGGACATTTATTTATGCGAGTGCCTGAAACGGTGTTAATCTGTACGGCAGAAAACTTCTGTATATATCGCAACACAGCTGCATGGATACATAGGTTCAGAAGGGTACTTCAGCCTGAATGTGATACAACTCCCATCAAAACATGTAGCCTAGTTCAAGATTTGACGCAGTAACGACACAAGACTGCTGTTTTCCGTGACGTTACTTGAGATACTTAAAGCCACTGTTTCAAATAAAGAGAACAATCGTTAGTCAATCAATTAAGATGGGGCGGTCACGAATGCTGAGTACGTAACGACTTGGAAACTGGACGTGGCCTACTCAGTAGCATATAGACCGTGAAAGAAACCACGAAAAGATATCAGCGAGGAAGGTTGAAACAGTTTTGTCATGCAAACTGCAGCGTCACCGGTTCTAAGAAATCAAATTTGTATATAGGGTACGTGTTGCGAAACGAATATTACTACGGCGTAAGACGTTCCAGCAAAATAATAAAAGCTTCAAGTTATTAATTTATATGAAATGCACAATATATAGAAAACAGGAGCATTTAGTACAGCCTGCTTATGTTAATAAAGCTTTTTTTTCCGTAAATTACTTCATGGTAATCTATCTTGGTACTAAATGCGTCAAAGAATTGCACACAAGATTAACCACCTCTATGGAACTCGGTTCCCTTGAACGGCCAAAATTCGCTCAGCTTGTTAAGAAATTACGGGCATTTAACGGAACTCCAAAGTTCACAAGAACCCACCAACTGTCATCCTCTTGTATCGAATGTACTCAGAAGATAATAAAAAGTACTCGTTTTGTTAAAAGGTACAACATTTGCCTTGTTAGTTTTTTGCTCTCTTCCATATTCAGCAGAACACAAGCTGCATAAAAACGCAGAGAAACCTTCGTATTAAATTGTGTGTCCAACGTGAACTAAAATCAAATTCATGGATGCAATTTACTACAACCCTCCACAGGACAATCAATTAAAATCAGTTCGTTACGAACAGGGTACATCATACGCGCGAATGAAAAGCTCTACGAAGACACATGCGACGAAGCTAATCCTGCCATTTGTCACTCGTCTAAAAAGTGTATTTTTAAACCTCGCCTGCTAAAATTTTGCACAGGACTGCTGTCATTAATATGAGCTCCTTTTATTTCGTGCGTCACCCAGGTTGTACTTGGCGGGTAAAGTGCGGAACAGCCTCAACACACTGGTCGAAGCGTCACGTTCCATATTATACAGTGTGGGTGGAAGCAAAATTCTACAGTCGCTCCATTATAAGCCAATTTGAACCAAAGAGTCTGCTTTAGTTATGGTCCTCCTAGATTTGGTTTTCAAACGACTTGACTAGAGTGAACGACAGTTTTAAGCGACGATGAAAGCAGCAACAACTTTGAGATGATTGATCCGGTTGTATTACAATAACAACACCACCAAAACCAAACACTATTATCAAAACATTTCATACGGTCTCCAGCCTGAAAAAGCTTTTATCTTACAGGGTGACATGTCTACGAGTTTTTTTCAAGATAGGCCCATTTTACTTTCCATACACAGCTACAATTGTAAGCCATCAACTTAATACATATATGAAAAAACTCAATTATAACCTGATATAATCCATTAGTTTGTGTAAGAAGATTGAGATATCAATTTGAATAATCCATAACTACGTTTGTAAATTTTACCTTTTTGTTCTTACATAAAGCCTGACGATGGCTTGAGCAGAAGGTGTTGTGCACATGTCGCTGATTTTCAAACTTTTACACACACACACACGCGCGCGCGCGCGCACGCACACACATATATGGAACTGTCTGGTTTTATGAAAGCGGCAATTAATGGCCGCCATGCCACTTCAGTATTCTGGTTTATAATCCACATTTCACAATGACTAACGCAATTATATGCACCAAATCAAAGCTCTGAATAAAACTTAACGCTAGTCATAAAAATCACCAGACAAACAACAGCAAATTCAGTCCAGAAGATTTTAGTACATTCTATATAATTTAAACGAACATCCAGGTTTAGTGATTATTAAATATAATACATACATTATTACATAAACTACAAACACTCATATACACTGCCATGCGCACGGCGATGTTAGCTGTACTAATTCTACCAAACGGATAACTATACTCACACGAAATGGACAAGAAAAATATACGGGACATATATGGTTCGAGGCGCTTACAAATTTGGGAGCGCGACAGAGTATAACGCAGCACCATAAGCGGCATTTGATTTCCATTTCACAAAAGCACAAAAAAATAGAAACGTAAATTAAATTAACATTCGGGTTGATTCAACTTGGGGTGATTTAAATAATCAACACTGTACCACATGTGCTAGGGTACAAGGTGGCGCAGTTGGCTGAGGCACTGCACTACAAGCCGGAAGGTCGCGGGTTCGATTCTCGATGGAATCACTGGAATTCTTCACTGACTTCATCCTTCCGGCCGCATTATGGCGCTGGAGTCGACTCAGCCTCTAACAGAAATGAGTAGCAGGAATACTTCCTGGGGGTAAAAGCGGCCGGTGCATAGGGCCGACCTCTGCTACTTCATGTGCCGACCGTATGGAAATCTGGCAGCCTCAACCTGCTGGAACCCTAGAGGCCTGTACAAGGATGGCTTTACCTTTTATTACTCGTGTTAGCTATTTGACAACTTCATGGAGTACGCAAGGCACACGGCAGAACTTGGAGCTCTGAAATGGCAACAAAGTCTATATTGAGGCAACGGAGAGAAGTCCTACCTTGAATTGTGCTAAAACGGTAGGACGTACCCCAAGGTAGTCAAGATCGATAAACTGACGACTATTACAGGAAAAGACGTTCTTGTAGTCTGTCTGAGAGCAGTAAATTTTTCCACGGAGTACCTAAAGAAAAATTGCAACGGAAGGTGCACCTGTAATGTTAGGACAAAAGTCAGGTGTAGAAAACCCGTTTCTTTACGATTTTTTGCCACTGTTTGGCACTGTGCCTCACAGGCTTGAAGTTGGTGTGAATGATGCTACTGATCAAGCTGAAGGAATCACGTATATTTTGTGATAAATCGTATTTGCTGTATCACAAGTCTCTCCATAATCAGAATCGGCTAATTGGCTACGCCCATACCCTTCACTGACAGTTGCTGAAAACTGGCTGTGTACGCTGTGTGAGATGGGCTACCTCATCTTATCGAACAGCGAAAGCAATGTCAGTGTTTACACGACTCCGTGCGGACAGTTCTGCAAAGCGAGTGCTGGTGTTTTAAGTTCCGGTGAGCAAACAGCCATACAGGAAGGACTGAAGAAGATATTAAAATATTCAACATCCACGAAAAATTCGGGTTTATCACAGGACTGTTTGTTGCAGTTCTTAGACGTTTTGTCTGAACTGCACAATACAAAATGTGCTCCTCACAACGCGCTAAGAGTAATGGTGAGAATTCTTCAAACTGTCATACCCAATGGCCAGGAAAATCTTTTTCAGATTTTCGTACGGCAAGTACCGAAAGGACACGTCTTGTGATAGCGCTGAACGTTAGTAATATGCCTGTCATCAACAGAAGACAGTGTATGAGCGGTTTGATCAATAAGACGAAGTGGAGGTTACTTTCGGAAGAAAAACGTAAAACTTTAATTAAGCTGTCGCGGTATTCGGAAACTGACGATTGACCAGAGGGCATGAGTTCTACTTATGGAGAGAGTGAAACCGAGAAAACAGCAGAACAATCTGGTTTCCGTTGTAGGCAGGCGATGTGTGACAGCTTCCAAATCATTGTAGTACTCAAAAAGTAACTCAGTTGTGAAAATGATTCCAATGTGAACTTACAAATGGGAACAAAGCTTCAGGCGTAAGAACTTACGTATTTCACTTCTAATCGACCATCTATAAAGCTAAGCGTTCATCGAACTCGTACGGCCACCTCCTGGTATCGTGAACCGTGGTGAACACGTAAAGAGGTAGTTTTTCAGTGGCAGAAGGCGTGCTGAAAAGAATGGAGGAAACGGAAGCGGAAAATAACTCGACAGAAGTCATTCCGTTGTGTTTTCAAAGTTTCAATAACAAAACTTACAGTGGTCACACACAACTATGGTTAACAGCTACATGTTTCGGCCAAAAGTCAACATGATACCTGCTTTGGTCTAGAAATAATGGGACACTCGAATACCTCTTAAATGAAAAAAGGAAGTGTTTTAAATTTAGCCTTTCTTTCCGTCGCACATAGGTTTGCCCTGCTCGGCAGCACGGCACAGTAAGGATTGACAGCTTCATTACCTATTCTCATTGAAATGAGGACGTGGCGTAGCTGTAAGCGAAATGCTCTCATGCGAAAGCTCAGAACTTCCATTACCCATCCCTTCTGTACATCTTCTGAAGTTGAAATAAGCAACATAACCTACCCAGTTTCAACTTTCATGTCTTTCACAGAGTCGTCACCGTGTTTCTGCCAGAGTTTAAACATCTCTTAGAATAAAAATTCCTTGTTTCCGATTCTGGTAGTCTGACGCCATAGAAATCCGACGTTATATGATAATGCTTCTAACACGTTAACAGAAAACTGTGTTCCATTAACTCTATACCAGTGTTTCCCAACCTCCCTTTCGTGGAAGAACTCCCACGTACGAAAACGTTTACAGGCCACAAAAAGGTGACGACAGCAAGCACAATTCAGCTACTGCCAAATTACCTGCGAATAAAATTTATGTATAAGAAGCTGCTACGCGTGCGCGTTTTGTGCGTCGACTTACATTGTAAGAAAAAAATTACAGCAATTTACCGTTTTTCGATGGACATTTAGAATTTTTTGCAGTATATCGAAACTTTTATCTATTTATATCACGACTTCACGCGGAACCGCTAGTGCCGTTCCACAACACTGCTGTAGGTCCCTAATCATGGAGTGCTTTGTGGACTTATCATATGACGCTACCAGTAACTCAGGCCACGAAGCGTCCAATAGTCAGACGAATGACGAATTGAAAAGGATTTGGAAGGCAGAGATAAGTACCACTGCTGAACTTACAGCGAAGCAACTATCCTCTTCTCTTAAATCAAAAAGGTGCGGGCGCAATGGTCTCGTAAGTTGGAACACATTAAGTAAAACTGTGTCTTTGTTTCTAAGAAATAAAACATTGCAACAACACACTTTACAAGCATCAAAGTTTTATGCATGTTAGTACCACAATTAGAAGGACGGGGAGAAATATTTAGAATCTATTCGTATAAAAAGGCTCTGACGTCAAAACATTACGTGGGAAAAGAGCTGCATAAATCTGGTCTACTTTACATACACTCTTTGTTCAATAACGCAGATTTGTGGCACCACCAACGCTGTGTAGAACAAGGTATTAATTTTTCAGCAACGTAAACAACAAAACTAAACAAAACGCTTGAAGAAATTCCCTTTCATACGGTATTTTAAAGTTCAAGAATAAATGCCCGAGCAGGCGCGACAATCATCGCCCGCGATCCACGTTCCATTCGAGGAAATACAGCGCCTCTCACGAACTTTTAAGATCACTGTACCTTTGCTCAAATTACTTAATTGCCTCTACAGGTGTCAAGTTACCCGTGGTGCAGGCGGGGGAGTGGGGCTTTTCCTTTCAACCGTAAAGATAAACGTACATCCAGCTCCACGGGCAAGCGGAGGAAACTGCAAGAGCTTTCTGAAATCGAACGACTTATGCTGAGGATTCGTACACCACAACTGTCCACAAACGTACATTAAAAACGCAAGCAGCGATGTCTCATCTCATCTCTTCCAGATGACTCTATCTGAAAATACTGAAAATAAACTGAAAACAGAAATGATTCCTTAGTTAATTACGGAAGCTTTCTCAGCTATTTGGGTTAACCAGAATTTAATAATGTCAGTGCGAATCGCGGACTGGACAGAAAGAAAGATCGTGTGGCCAACACCATGCTCATGGAGACACTAACAAAAACTACAAATGACCTCAGTCAATATAACCGATATCTTGATGAATATTCTAACGCCGGAATTTGCGAATGCACCGCTCCCTTCGGCGACAAGGAGAAGGAAACGCGTAAGTAGCATAAACCAGCAGCACAGAGCTTAAGTAGTGACTGGGCACGAATGTAACTTCATTACGGAGTAAGGTATACGAACGGCTTTTGTTCAAGTGCAATCGTTCAAGTGAGAATAAAGCATAGGTATGAAACGTCATAGTACGACCGATCATGCAAATAAGACTAAGGTACAGGTCTGAAACGTCTAAATATGAATAATCACGCAAATATGAGGACGTATAGTCTGAAACGTCGTATGAATAGCCATACAAATAACGGTAACGTGCAGGGCTGACATATCATATGAACAGCCATGCATATAAGAGTAACGTGTTAAGTCTAAAACACACAATGAATTACAGCACTGTACACGTCTACAAAGCCCCAATATGCTGTGGGACAAACGGATTCGGTGGAACAAATTGATTCTTTGTGATAGACGAAGAAGAAGAAAAGAACAGAATGAATAAATTGGAAGAAACAAGTATAAGCAGGCATACGACGTTAATCACAAGAGAAATACAAATACAGCCTACGTAGTAATCGAGGGTCTCAAAAAATAGATAAATCACAATATCTGGGTACAAAAATTCCATACAATACAAAATTGTTGGTAAAGAAAATTGTGCGCTAAGAATCGTTTGTTCTCGCCCACACCATACAGCACTGAGGCTGAACTGAATGAGACCACGCCTGTTTAGCCGATGCTTTCTAAACTTGGTTTATTAAACTGAGACAGGAACAGACACTGAAATATACACCGAAATCCAACACAGGTGAACATTTCACCATGCACAAAATGAACTGAACAGACAGTGAATAAATGAGATAAAGATATCAGTTCTAATAAGAACTTCCACGCGACGCCAAGACCCAAAAGTAAGGTAAACGTCAACAAGGATGTCAATATGTTTCCTACTTTTCTGAAAAACAAGTTTGCCAAGAGAGCGTCGAAAAATTCATGTAATAATACAGTGAATGTAGTGCCAATAGTACGGTATGCAAACTGAGTAACTAAATCCAACGCAATGAAAAGGTGACGAACTTGCTAGGCAGGGTGCAGCGATGACGCTACTCGGCCCACAGTCACCTCTTGGAATACCTAGGTATTCTGCAAGAGTCGCTATCAAGAACTGGACCGAGATTCAACACTATACTACCTGGAAAAATTTACAAGGTTACAGACATGGTAAACTTTTTAACAGTAGACCACGCAAGAAAAGAGATGGTGACCTTACTAAATTAAGCAGGCATCAGCTGAGAACGGCAGTTGCATTCCTCACGTGCCATGCTCCTGTGAAGAAGAACCTGAATATTACTGGCCTGTTTTATGGTGATCCGAACTGCAGATTTTACAGGATGGAGACTGAAACAGCGCACCATATTATATGCTGTTGCGAGGCCTTGGCTCGCCAGCGTTATACTTTGGGAATTTCTTTGCTGAACCCAAAGGCATAAGAGCGGCCTCATTAAAATACCTGTCTAACAGTTGCTCAGATGGTCAAGAAATTCGCATTTTATGGAACACGGAAGTTCATTATCACGTCAAAAGATCTCGCCATTGATCCCAGTCTTGAATCCGATAAATCCAGCACACCCGTTTCCAACCTATTGCTTCAATATTCACTAGAATATTATCCTCACATCTACGCTTAGGTCGGCGTGTGATATCGTTTCTTCACATACTTGTACCGTATCTTTGCACGCTATCCTCCTTTCTTACATTAGCGTTACATGCGTCCCCCATCTTTTCCTCATTGCTCTGAGCATCGTAACACCTGGCAAGAAGTACACATTATGAAAATCGTTTTTATGTAATTTCTCCTTATCTCACAACTTAAAAATCCATGTCTAGTCGCCAGTCACTTTTCGTCATTATGACAGCTATGTTGTGTTACCAGAAACTGCGGAACTCTACCCGATACGATGAGAAATAAATGTTTACCTAAGAACGCGTTCCATAAAACCTGAAAAGTTTAGCAACTTATGTTGAACAGACGGCCTTTAAGATAGGATAATGCAAGACACTATGGTGTCTTTCAAAAGAAAAAGACAGACAATGTACGTATAAAGGCACCATTGAGGCGCGTTCGCGTACCCACTGTTGCCAAGCATATGCAAAAACTATTACATATTCTGAGCGTGTGTCCGTAGCGTTAGTTACCCAGAAGGCAAAGCGCGTGCACCGTATTATATTGGCATGTGCGGCTAGCCTGGCTGTACCATATTTTTCCAAATTATCTCACAGAAAGCATGATTTTCTTAAAAAAAGTTACTGAACATGAACTATGTGTTTTGATTTTCTCCACAACTTTTGAATGACACATTTTTCATTCTAAGAAGAACTCCACGAGATATTATCATAATATACCTAGGTCTTAATGTACAGTACCTATACTCTTGTCAGATTTTAATGACACTTTCATACTCCTGTCACATTTTCGAAAAATGCTGAAATATAAAATTTCATGAAAGTCCATTCGGTGGGAGTCGAGTTGTTCCATGCAGGCAGGCAGGCAGGCAGGCAGGCAGGCAGGCAGGCAGGCAGGCAGGCAGGCAGACGTACATACATACAGACGTAACGAAACTAACAGTCGCTTTCCGCAATTCTGCGAACGCGCCTACACAAATGAATATGAGACGCCTCTGCTGTGACACTCAGATATTGCGGGACGTTTTCAGATGTTCCACTCAAGCTTATCACTCCAAAGCAGCAGAAGTGGCAGAACCCGAACACATATTCCTCAAATAAATAGGAATACACAGTTTATTCTCAGGTTTCTGTGAGTTCGTAAACCATAAACTGACTTCGCCGTTTGCGGACATAAAACAAGATCAGAAACGAAAAGGGGAAGGACCTTCCTTATTGATAAGTGTAAACAGCTTCATGTAAAGTGCCCGAGGGATACAAAACTCCGTGACAATAGTATAGTTTCCTTACCAGCTTAACAGTGACACACTCGGTATACGTAAATACGTAAAGGAAAAAAATGGGGCGAGTGGTGTAGACTCGTACTTCATATTAATAATGTCTTCAGAATAACAGCCCCTCCCCCGGGGCAAACACCGAGTTAGTAGGTCCATCTCAAATCAGTGTTTTCCAAACTTTTTGTTCGCGGACCCCTTTTGGCTTCGAAAAATAACCACGGATCCTTACAGCCTTGCTCACGTAAATACAGACAGTGTGGATGATTTTTTCCTGTGGCGCAACAGCCTAATTCGGGCCTAGGCCGCCTCACTGCAGAGGTTTCTAGACCACACACAATTAGACACGCACACGCACGCACGCACAGCCGGTACGACTCCCTTGAACGAGTGACCAGCTCGTCGCTTTGACAACGCACTACACACACAAGAGACAAACATCCATGCCCCCGGCGGGATTCGAACCCACAATACCAGCAAGCGTACGGCCGCCAGTCTGGATCATAGGCATCCAAAATTAAAAATTTGTGTCTGAGAACTGATTCACACATGTTATGTTTAAAATCTACCTTTTTCAGACTGACAAACAAGTAACTGAGTAATAAACTGTCACTATAAGACTATACACTAAATCTTATGTCAGAGGTTACTAGTGTGAAGAATGGTGTCGTCTACTGGTCTCAGAAAGTAGTTTAAAGTTGGCAGTGACTGTAGACAACGGAAATCTCATGTCGGGTGCGACATCCAACCTATAACCATATTTAGATGTTGCTGCTGCACAGCCATTAGGGGCAATTTCATCACCTGTACACTTCAACCCCAGAGGCAAATAGGAGTCACTGTACTTCAATTTTTTATACTTTCTGCAGTTATAGATATGTCGATACCGGATGGCGGCGTAAAACTCTGAGATTCACTTACAACGTCGGTCACACCTGCACTTACTGTAGTAGTACTTGATTGTTTACTTCGACTACACGATAAATAAAAAAATTAGCATTAGTGGTACTGCACATCATTTCACTGACTCTACTGCAGCTAATAAAAATGAGTACTGCACTTCCCTTGCAATTATGTTAACGCAGTATGAACTACGACTAAACTGAACTGGTGATCTCGGGTGGTGGAAGTCACAGCTAGCGGTTACTAAAACCTGTATCAGGCGCAACAATGCAAGTTTGTTCATTTAACGCGCATATTGTTGTTTCTGTCCCCGCGTCCAACACACTTTGTAATCAATAGCTACGAATACAGATCAGTAGCATATGTAGCAACGCAACTGCATCATTTAACCTTAATTAAACGGAGTGTCGTTCGCTTTGTGACTACAGGGGATTTCTTAGCTAGACATTCTAACGGTAATACGAAATAAACGTATCGCCAATTAAAGAAGTTTCGCGATTATTTTTAAACAAAATATAAATCCTTTAATTAAAAAATAAGTAACCTTCAAAGTAGCCATTACAGAAATGCATACACGAATTCCCTGGGAACTGTTCGCGGATTCCGCACGCTTTGGGAACCAGTGCCTCAGCTGCCTCATACAGGCTACGACAGCCTCCTTCCAATTTGTCGTTCACTGATCATCCTCAGCATTCGACGCTACATAGTCTTGAGCCGCTGGCAATGGTGTTAAATAAATTACAAGAACAAATAATAATACGTAATGGCATCCTGAAATGGTGGTGGGCAGAAGCAATTCCACGTCTGTGCTTCTAAAGGTACAGGGAAAGGCAAAGCTGTTCGTGTGTATGCGAGGAAGGCGCACACGAGAATGAAGGTACACCGCGCAGTACGAGTACGCGCTGTACTAAGGTAGAGGCGATTAAACATGGGTGTTTAATAACCTCCCTTCCTATGATTAAATACAAGAGTTCGCGCATTCAGCGCAGAATGCATCTTTCTAGTATGCCTGTGAATTATTTAGTCTGAGAACGACGCCTGGGAGGAAGTAAACCAATCTGTAAAAGATGTTTTAACAAAACCGGCCCGCTTGCACGGCGATATCAAGAAAGGATTTTGTGTCGTTTTCTGGTACACTAAATGCACACTCTTTGAAAAGACGTTGGATTCTAAGCCCAATTAACCGACCATGAGCGCGAGAACTGCTTCTTCCAACAGGATGGCGCTACATGTTATATGTCTCGCGATCCAATGTCCCAAGTTCATGAGGCCGGTTTTAAGTGGAATACTCCACATTTAATAACCCGCACGTTCAGCAACACTAAACGCGTATTAAACACACCAATATGTTACTCCTCTACTGACGGCGTTCTGTCGTTTTGAAAACATTTCGGGGATGCAAAAGAAGACGCAGCTCACGACGGGGTGTTTGATAACATAATACATAACACCGGGGTACGTCAGGAAATAACTCGGGATGCAGTAATCTCTTCCTCTGACCACGTGTTTCGAAGCATGTCGTGGCTTACCGTAGCCACAGCGTCCCTTTCAACTGCTTGACATGGCAGACGACGTTCTTCACATTACATCACAGGCAAAATTCCAGGCGGTTTCAGTCTGGTGACATGAGGGGCCAGGAAAGTGGCGCTCTTCAGCCGATCCATCAGCCAAGCATCGTGCGAAGGAGGTGACTCCCCCACGATGTGGCGGCGGCCACACGGTTCAAGGTGGCAAATGCGGAAGCGCACACAGTTCCAGCACATCAGGTACGAGGCCCCGGTCACGGTCGGGTCCGGAAAGATGGGTCCGATCACCCAATCGTGCATTACCGCGCACCATACGTCTACTTTGGAAATGTTTTCAGTTCACACGGGGCATGTGGATTTTCTTTTCTCCACATCCTGCAGCTGTGCCTACTCACATCTCCACTGACATGAACTGTAGCCTCTTCTGAAAATCACACGGGGTCGAGCATCGTCTGGACATTTGCCGTGCCACCAGGACAGCCCACACTGAAACCAGCTAAGGTAGGTAGCAGTCAAGAAGGGAACTTCTAGAGTTTTCCTTTGCAATGGTGCAAACCAAATGCCTACCGGACGTCTGTATAATAAACAGATTTCGAGTTACAGATTTTTCTTTTCTGAACATCTATCACCCGACAAGTGTACCTACATTACTCTTCAGTAAACAGCTGGTCCTTCAACATACTTCTAAATTACGTATTTCTCGGCCATAATTTCAAGAATATAGTTTCGACTGCGCACTACGTACGCTGGGGCCACTGCCTGGCGCTCTCTGGTAAGCAAAAGGTATCTGTTTCATTGCTTACATACCTGAAACGCCATGCAAGTTTCATGCTTTTCTTTTTGTGATTATGTTGTTACGAAGTGATGCATCGAGTTCTGAAGGTACCAAGCCTGGGAATAATTTTTGTACATGCGCCAGTTCACATATTCCAGTGAGCACGTTTTCTTGTTTTGCGTACTGATTAAATTTGTATGGTTTTACAGCAATCTTGAGTTGCATTATTAAAACACTCGCACCACTGATCGTTGCACAGGTTCCGATAAGGGGGTCGGTTCTTGTAAGCAAAGACCTCTACAGACTGATGATACAGGTATACATGGCTTACAATTTCGTAACTAAATAACCTGCACTGATTGTCCTTACGTCAAGGAAACTCGACACGCAGCGATTATCATGTTTCCGGCGCCGAAGCAAAATCTGGGCGATTACGGATTTAAAGACAGTCACAGCGCGGAAACACTTGTGACACGACGGTAGATTACACAGGTCGACGCAGATTTAGATCAACGGAGAATACAAACAATCGTGCCACGATATGATAATTTAATTACGGGGGAACTATGAAGAAAATTAGTCAGATAGCAGCGCTATTAAATCCTGACTGTTGTTATTACGGGCGAAAATAAAGATCACAAAGTATATGCATTGTAAATTTGTTGTACTACTCACCGTTGCACTTTAAACAGATAACACTAACCATCTCTTTACACTGACATGGCAAGTCTCTGTAATTCTTTCCCCTTGTAAGCATAAAGCTACAAAACAAAACCCAAAATCTCTCATCAGCAACTTTTTTTTTGGAATTTTGATAAACATTCGGGAACAGAAGGGTCGAATTCTGAGAGCTTTGTTCTGAACGTCGAGCAAACTTCGAAGAACGAAGATTAATACATCCAGGATAGAGATTACAAAAACAATTCCTTCCTTCAAGAACTAGTCAGTCACTAAAATTAAAAACACAACTAATAACAAATTCCTGAACTCCTGCCCCATCCGTTAAAATTACATACTAATTTAGTCTCTTAAATCAATGCCACATAGAAGCGACGGATAGAAGTCTCGCATTAAAATACACGTACCGTAAAATTGTCTTTCTTCATGTACCCAGTTTCGAGGCACTTTTCGCTTTCAATGCTGAACATCAGCAAGTGCCTTTGGAAATAAGCTCTAAAAATATGAACAGAACGCAGTTCATTATAGCTCAGAACCAGAATATTCGTGGTTTTTACACTAACCTGAAGCCGATTATTGTCACATATAATGATTATGGGGAGCCATTCACTCTTTTTGTACCTTTAATGGGCCTATACGTCTATATTAGGTTCGTGGGAATACAAATGTGTAACAGAATGGGTTGCTAAGGATGTGAGGGAAGCCGCGACTGGTTCCGAGGCGATACGGTGATAACACGGAAAGGGCGAGACACATACGACACATGCATCTTTACTTTTCTGGAACAGTGGTAATCGCCTGCAGGAAGATCGCAACGCCGTAAGTCGCAAAATATATTACCATCAGTTAATCTCATATTCTCCCCGTGTTCCACTGTTCTGATAAGACTACGGAGGGAACAACCGGTCGAAGGAAAGACACAGTACCTCTCAGACATGGGCTGTATGACAAAGAAATGGTTTTGTTCCGTTTCAGAAAGTTTTATCTCGTAACACACGACTAACGCAACAACTTCTGATGAAATGTAAACCTTTAAATGGTTTTACCCAATTCAGTGGAAGTATCATTCGTGCTGAACTTAGTCTAGATAAAACAAAACAAAAAACGGCAGTGACCTGCGGAAAATAGGATTAGAAGTAATTTCTCATACGATGGGTATAATGGGACCCTAGGGAGCATTTGTGACGTCTCATGCCGACTCGGTGACGTCAGGAAACTGGTTCATGGTCGTCGTAAATTCAGCGGTTGCTATTCGCTGAGATTAGATACAATGCGAAGCAACACCGGAACTTATTGTGTTGTCGTTACTACGAGAACAGAAAATATGAGGTCATGAAAATGACAATTACTGCTCGTATGACTTGCATTTCACACACTTTGGCTTCGGATAGTGCCAACTGCAATGACAACACATCGCACTTGGAACACAGAAGGATAATGGGATTGTACAATGGACAATGTTTTTACTAGTTTGTGAATCTCGGCCCGGAAAAAACTATGTGCGCTCCCACAATAATTTGAAACGAAATATATCATATTTCATTTCTAAACTCCTCTAAATGGTGCCTTCGATCAATGCTCATATATTGGACTGCGGGGCGGAATATATTTCCGTACATATATTTACTAGACCTTTAATCCCCCGAAAATTTCAAATTTTTAACGTAATTATGAACACCTGGTATATGGCGTTCAGTGGGAGAAAAAAACAACGGCGTTTTGTGTCGTGCATAGTGTAAGCCCTAATTCGTATATTATGGCAAATATGTAGAAAACACTTCGGAGATATAAAAAATACGTATGAAATACTTGTCGAAAAACCTGAAGGTACAGATCTAGACATGGAAAGGAAGATAATAAAAAGGCGGGGTGTGAGGACGTGGATTAGATCCAATGAGCTGAGGGCCATTCTCTGTGAGAAGCTGCTATCGATACGATCATGTACATTGTTTTATTGCAAAGTGGAGACTTCTTGGCCAGCTGGGCGGTTACGCAACACAATATGGCCTTGAACTACAGTGTATCTTGAGGCCAGTCAGAGTTATGTTTCTGTGCTTTAAGACATAACGTGAATGGAGACCCTGCGTCCAGCGCCACTTTCAAATATTAAAATCCTGTGACTTCCATGTCAAAAAACAAGCAAATAAATAAATAATAATAAATAATCATAAATAAATCTGCCGCCCCAAGGCAATACCCCTACATCTTCACTTGCACAGGTCCATGTCTCAGGCCCCGCCATAACACACTTAACTCAAGTTTATACTCTACGTAGCTTAATAATATTAGCAAAAAGCAAAATGAAAACAAAAGACTTTAAATGAAATGTTTATACGTATACAGCCTATGTATACACTTAACTTTCTATCAGTATCCGTTTCCCACTGCGGACCCAATTAAATTTACTCCAAAACTATTTCCTTTGCCAATACGCAAGGCGCACACCGCCTAACCCAGTGGCCGCATGGTCTCAGGCGTGGGTCTACAGCAGCTCACTTGCTGGGATTGCGGGTTCGAATCCCGCCGGGGTATGGATGTCTATTGTGAATGTTGTGTGTTGCCAGGTACAGGTCTCTGCGGCGGGCCGATCACTCGTCCAGAGGCGTCCTACCAAGTGTGGTGTGTCTGAGATCCAGGAATGTCATAGAGGAGGCCCTGGCCCACTAGGGCTGTCGAGCCACGAGAGACACAAAAAGGCAGCCACGGCTGTTACAGCGGTGTACGAATACTGCCGTAGTTCATGGATACGAACGAATACTCACGCCCGTTTTTCGCTTACTTTAGTGCCTACAACAGAAAAAGCCTTCTGATAAGACCATCCCGAGGGTGTGTGCATGCGCGCGCGCGCGCGCCTGTGTGACGCAGAGAAACAGAGAGCGGAAGAGAGACTGCGTCCCCCCATTTCAAGGTCCGAATCGGCTGACGGATTTTAACAAAACCTGATATAAACCCTATACCGTTTGGGGGACATATCAAGGCAGTATCCTTTGATTTCGGGAAATCAGTAACAACAACACGCTGGACGCGCGGAACTGTTACGGCGGAAGCGACATTAGCGCATTTACTTCTACGTCCTCAAATTATACTGTATTCTGGGGGGGGGAATGCAGCTTTGATTAACGTAACGTGTTTCTACAGTGTAAAATAAAATGTCCGCCGTGAGAAAATTTCTTCTACGTTTCGGATTGATCATGCCAGTTAATAAACCACCGGAGCTAGGTATCTGAAATTTGGTACGAGAATAAATCATAGAAGTACCTCCGAATATTTCAAAGTAAACAATTACAAACACGGTGGGAATGCGAAACTTGGATATCATATCCTATGAATTTAATGCATGCAGAATTTGTGCTGTCCACAGATCATGACATGATGCCCACTAGGAATGCGAGAGACGCGCATGTGCAAAATTGTGTGGCGAATACGAGTTGCTACTATCCAGCGTGGAAGCATTATTACGATGCTCTCGCTCAATGCACGCTACTCGCAGTGTCCGATGCTTTCGGTCTGTGTGCAGTAGCACAACTGCCTGTCGCTCCTACCGATGTTAGTCCAGTACTCCCACCTAAAGCCAGCAGTCCTCCACACCGCGTCCGACACGACCACACATCATCTAGTGGTCTATGGTCTGCACTCAAATAGGCCTCATGAGTTATTAATAAATATAATACAAGACAATAATAATAATACCAATAATGTATAGAAATACAAATATACACAACGTACGGATTCCTAATTGCTGGTACCTACAACCACGAAAAGGGATGTCTTCTGTACAAGGCTGGTAATACGTGTCCTTTTTTCACAGCAATGTATAAAGTAATGTTTAAACATTGAACTATTTCATTTACAACATTAAAACAATCCGCGTAACCCTCTTTATGCTTGCGTTGAAAATGACTGAACGCAGGGAAATAAGGCCTTCAATGTGAAACTTGCTTCATTAAGTGACATGATAGAAATAGAATGGCAATACCGCAGTACAGCTTGAAACAGTTCTTTTGTGGAGACTGGAAACACCTCATTCACATCAACTGCGCCGAAGTTTATTCTTGACAGATATTCCGACGCAGGTTTAAATGTTATTGCAAACGTTCGGTAAAACTGTCACTCTGTATATCTATGTTAAATACATGCCCCGTAGTATGTTAAGGGTAACTTAAGCTTTTTAAACATGACTAGAGTAAACTGGTAAGAAGTCAACATTTGCAACTTTGTTTGCATATGCTGATACGCCCGTCCTTGTGCCCATTACATGCAGTTGAGAAGTTCGGATATCAAAACAAGAAAGTGAACTAGTAAAGCGAACTGGAATATGGAGAAACTCGCGACTTGTCAAAAGATTTCGGTATGATACGTCTCACGCACATAAATTTAAACTACAAGACAAATGTACTCTAAAGAGTTCTGACGATGGTATACGTATTAAACTTGCGGTTACTAAGCTCCTGGACTTTCTCTACCGTCTCGTAATCAAAAAAATCACAAAGTTTCCGGAACCGGAACTGTTTCCATCCTCAGTTTAAAGGGTGGGGGCCACCTTATGATATGGGCCTGACACAACAAGCTATTCTTCCAAACTGACGATAAATACTGGACCCAGTATAATTCAGTTTACAGTTTCTTCATATATCGAAATCCAAAGACATGGATGGGTTGCCATTTTCTACGTCATGATACAGCGTGGTTTGGTAGGCGGTTACTAGTGTCAAAGAAACGTACTGGCTGCTTCTTCCGGCCAGATGTGATAACTTGGTCCCCACAATTCGAACGGCTAAGAATCTATGGATTCTGTGTATTGTTGCCTCAATACAGAGCTTATCTATAAGGAATTTCACGTTCTCACAGCTGTGAGATTCATGCTGTGGCCTTCAGTATTAGGACGCGGTGTACAGACGTTACGGAGGAACACACTGCATCGAAGGAATCCTTTTAAAAAGATTCCTAATTTCAATATTATCAATCAGTGCTAGGCATAGGGTCGAGGCTGGGCTACCTGACGACGAATACATAAGACAATGACCAGCAGAGAAAACTAAATAAGGGATGTCATTATTATTTATTCTCCTTCCTACGCTACCATCAGTTGCAGGTAACCAACAAGATGGAAGAAATGCACTCAACAGGTGCATACAAACATCTGGTAACTGTTGCAGTTCCACACCTATAAGCTCTGGCGTCATAAACCCACAACCTGCCAGGTCCTGCGGTAGCTACTGAATGTCAGAAGTTGAAATAAATGACAGCGCATACACAGTCTATTCAATGTTAATGTTATCGTAAAATATGGATTTGTTTCATAAATGCATTCATGACGCGCAGCTGAATAGAACAGATTATTTAAATTTGATAGATGATTCGCAGTTTCACTTCCGACTTAAATGACGGTGATAAATGGTAACCAGTGTTTTAAGACAATGTGTACTACAACAGCAGGCATATAGGTCACCACAGCAGTGATTGCCAAAGGCGTACTAACAAGATCGTGGGCTCGAATTCCACTCGGTTCATGGATGAATGCGCTCTTGCTATGTCTTGTTCTGCGTAGTCATTGTGACTGGCTGATACCCTGTCCACAGAATACTAACATATATGTAAAAATAATATCGAGAAACGCAAGAAACGGGGGGCTTTGGTCTGTACCGCCACAGCTAGATGGATGACGGATGCAGACTTATTTAGACAGATAAATGGTCGTATGGACTAGATAGGCGCAATAAATTCTGGCTATCACGCTCCATATTCTGGTACTTGATTATACAGCCAGTTTTGCAGACAGCGCAGCCGCTGACGTATATTGATGCGCTATGTGTCGCGCTGCCTTACGGAAGGAGCATACGTGTACGACCCTACTGCTGGAGTTCGTTATTGTTCAAGACTCTGTGACATAGCGACAGAATTTACAAACATGCACTTTACCTTCTGAACACCATACGGTTCCACGGTACCTGTGTAAATGTAATTTCATTTACACCTGCAACGTTCACGACACTCGTAAATGCTCAAGGGCTCTTATACCCAATTTCACCCAAAAGGGGAAAAAAATGTGGACAGTGTGGACAAAAATTCATTTACGCGCCTAAGTAGAGTATGGCTTTTACAGATATTCACAGAATTCAAAGTCACTTAGTAAATTTTCTTGAATTCTTGAATCGAATGTTATCCATATCGGACTAAAAAACAGAAAGTATGCAAAAAAATTTCATCGTCACCATTAAGTAAAGTATGACTTCCACCGGACCGTTTTTCATGAAACTCACACTATTTTAACCACATTACGTGGAATCTCCAGTAGCGAATGTCGTCCAAATCGGTTAAGAAATTTGGACATTCCAGGCTCAAACTAATTTGCGCCCCTACGTAAATATGAATATCACTGCGCCAATTTTCACGAAACTAGTATCTGTTCAGTTTTTTCTTTGCTCAAGATCTCCTATATTGAACTTCATAAAACCTCGGCAAATTGTATTGTCGCTGACACAAAGTTGCAGGCAAGAGGACCGACGGACGTGGTCTCCACATAAGACGTTGTGACCGAACTTCCCTTCTCAGGCCTGGTTCGAGTCCAGCCTGTGAAACGAACAATAATAATGTGTGTGGCAAAAGGGTTCAACTCCCTCACCCCACTACACAAGATGGAAGGAAATCCTCTGATCGTGAAACCGGTGGTCTAAACAGAGCTCTCAGCAGGAGTAATTGCCCCACTGTTTGCAAGTTCGAGACTTGAGGCGGTGATGTTGAAGGCCAACATCTGTCCAGCTCCGGCCACTGCATTTGTGTGAGTCGACACTTTCTAGTGTCATAAATTCAGGGTAAGAAGGGTCTCAAAGGGTTACCCTCTCGACAACTACTTGGCCTTACTAAGGAGCTAATCCTCCTAGTAAGCGCGGAACCATGAACCCAGCGTTCTGGGTTCAGACAATGAGGGAAGACACCAACACCCACTTGGAAGGAAAGAGGTTGTGAGAGCAGTTGCTAAACAGACTGAGTACTGTTTAGGTCATCGCTGTGAATCTAGATTGAATATAGGTCAGGACAGACTGGTGACAGCTCTAAGTGTTACTATATGCACGTCCTGTAACGTCTAATACAATAAATAACGTACAATTTATGTTACCTATATGACTTGGTGAGTACATCCGTGTGTCATCCTGAGATAGTCGACCACTGAGCTGAATATACAAGAAAGTCGGTTGCAACGTTATGCCTTAAAATGTAAAAAAGGAGCAGTCCGGCGGGTCTTAATGAAACCGCATCACGTCTTCTCAAGCATCTTTAATCGCTACACCAGTAGCACGGTGGCCGGGATAGTGTAGTCGGTATAGCGATTCGCTACGGGCTGGACGGTCGGGGGTTCGAACTCCGGTGGGGCAAGATTTTCTCTACCCGTCCAGACCGGCCCCGACGTCCACCCAGCTCCTGTACAATGGCTACCGGGTCCCTTTCCCGATGATAAAGTGGCCGGGGCGTGGCGTTAACTACCCACCCCATCTATCGTCGAAGTTAAAGAAAGAGTAGAGCTGTACCTTTACTCCCCCTCTGGGCCTTCATGCATTTTGCTTTACTTTACTATGCTATAACACACAGGCTTACATCGAGCGTTCAAGACAGCTCAGCAAAAGTCTCTCGTCCTTCGCGCACACACAAACACCTATCAAACAAAATAAAATTCCACTTATTTTTTCCGTAATTAGAATGAAACAATTACGAATGAAAGAAAATTAATAATTAACCTTTCAAAGTACAGTAGTAAGTATATTTACCACCTGCCGTAACATTCAGAAGCTTTGCGTTTTGCGACGTGGTGCTTTTTAGTATGAGTCTCACAATAAAATCTGATTATTTCCCTACAGATCACTGACAGAGCGGTTCTTATTAGGGACATGGTCTGTTTTCTGTGAGGTACGAACTGAAGTTTCATGTATGAAACTGAATGTTAGTCCGCAAAAGGATAAACATGCAACTACTTTCTCAAACAATCAGGGCGTGTCTGTAATTGCGAACGTTATGTCCACAGCAACATAATTTATATTTCATTCTTATGACTGAATGTAGGCCAAAAATAAACATTATAGCAATGCACGTTAACTATTAGAAATTCTGCGTTTATTGTGCAGGCGATGGAAGTTTTGAAGTTATATTTCCAACATATAAAGACGTAAGCTTTCAAAAGAGGTTCTCTACCTGATAAGCTTGCAACAACAATGCACCATGTCAATTAGCTCTGTCAAAGTTACTTCTGTATGCTGTTGCATGCCTGTTACTTTCAAACATACACACATCTCCCCTTTCACGATGGCACTTCGACAGAATTGGGGTTGTTCAGCGACACGCATAAGAAAATAGCTTGTAAGTTGCGTGAAAGAATGAAGAAAACAAGATTTAAGCCATAATACCCTAAGCAGAATACGGATCAGCGGCGTCAGGAATCAACGTCGTGTGCTTCCGAGACTGGGTCTACGCAACTTTTGTTTACCCAGCAAGCACCGTTCTTTCCTCTGTGAGACTAATTTAATTCACCAATGTCCTTCAAATAGTCAAAGAATTACCCGCCTTCTACCGAACCCGAAGGTTCACAAGAGCTTAACCACTGGTTCCTACTCACAAAGTTATGAATAGAGCCCACGGCCTCCCACTCTGTTCCTCTGAAATAATTTTTAATATTATCCTCCCATTTACAACCAGGTTTTCCAAATGGCTTCTTCCTTTCAGGTTTTCCGAGTAAAATATGCTTTTTTAATTCCTCCCACTCTTAACATGCACGCCTTGATTTGATCACCATAATAATATTGGAAGAATACGTATTATGAAGTTCCCCACTGTTCCATTTCCTCCAGCTTCCTGTCACCTCATGCTTCTTAGTTTCAAATACTTACTTAGAATCACACGCCGAGTTCTAAACCCACACAAACTATCAGGTAAACGTGTAGTTTCGTACACCCAGTATTTAGTCTTTCAGGCAGAATAGAGGAAGACCAAATATTCTTAACTAAATGGAAGCAAGCATTCCGCGAATTTTATCTGCCCTTAACTTTTTGCTTTGTAAGATGAATCATGTTCAGTAAATATTTTAGCGGGTTAACTTAAAGCGGAAGCTATAAATAGTGAAACAAGCGTCGTATAACTTAGTTAACATCGTTTCTGCCATCCGAAGTGGAATCCTGGTCCTGTCTACCGCCCTCAAAACAGAGGCTACGTTCTAGTCCGATGGAGTCGATGACGACGGAATGTGAGTCTAGAATCGCTTGGCTGACCAACCTCTTAAATGAAAGATACGACGCTCTTCGGACATGCTATTAAAAACACCCCCCCGCCCCCAATCTTTCACAGTAAAACGGCCGTACTAATTTGGACGCTAAGCTTTTTCCCGTGTAGTTCTTTTATGACCTGTAATAAAATTACGGTTGACTGTTGGTTGTTTCCATATTCAAACTCGTCTAACTGTAGGCAACACAACTCCTGGTTCAGTTCCATTTCCAGCCTGCACACATCAGTGCATAAACAAAGTAGCTACAATGTCAGACTTATAGAATGGACTTCACTTTCTCTTCAGTAGCGTAGGATTTTCCTCACATGAAAGATCAAGTATTTAGCGGAGCTTTTTGAACTGCTAAAGCGATTTAATGACACACGTATAATGTAACACGTTTATTACCATATAAGGCATTATTTCATTCCACATATAACTTATTTACGGCAGCAAGACAAGGCAGAGCTACTCCTACCATTCGGAGCCTAAACGATGATGATGATGATGATGATGATGATGACGACGACGACGACGACGACGACGACGACGGGAGGGAGAAGGCAGTGGAGGAGGAGGAGGAGGAGGAGGAGGGAGGGGCTCAGGTAGAAGTGACACAACATTTATTAGAGGTAAAGTTAAATTTCACCCTATAACCTGCCATGAAGACACAGATGGGGAATACAGGTAGAGGTCTACTCTTTCTTTAACTTCAGCCCTAGATGGGATGCGTGGTTAACACCACGGCCCAGCCACTTTACCCCCGGAAACGCCCCGGTACCCAATGTATCTATACGATGTTGGGTGGGGCTCAGGGCCGGTCTCGATGGGTGCGGAAAATCCCCCCCCCCCGGGATTCGATCCCCAGACCGTCCAGCCCGTAGCAAGTCGCTATACCGACCACGCTATCCCAGCCCACTATTTATTATACGGAAACTGAAAAACTTTTACGGCTCTGAAGGTTCCCAAAAGTGCTTGTTTGTCCTTGCTGAAAAGTAAGGCGTACGGCAGTAAAGAAGTTACGGTGCCGGGACGTGGACCGTTCTCGGAGTTCAAATAAATATAAACAACATCCATATTCAGATCCTACTTCACAATAAACACGTCTCCATTACAAAGACCGGCCAGTTAAAATCTGCCTAGGGACATAATCGCACGAGAAGTGGGAAAGATGCAACTTTTGCGTGTTACAGAGAAGTAAAACGCAAAGTAAACCACTATGCCTTATACAGTTGCGATGCTATAAAGAAAGAAACACGGCAGAAAAAAAAAAAGACGCAAGATTGTGGGCAATTTAAAGCACCGCCATTAGTGACAGAAATGGAAACTGTTTCCTCTACAACAACTTAATATTCACAGTCGCACCTCGCTCTCCACCAATACGACCCATTCTCTGTAACATGGGAATATCAGTTACTGAAGTGACATGCAATATGGTAGCGACAAAAAGAAATGTTTACACACCGAAGGTGATGTGTCATAATAGACTTTTCGCATATTTATACGTAATTCATTGATACCAAACATAAATGCACTGCGCATACATACATGTCGTTGAAGGCTACGGACTGGACGGTGCGGGTTTCGAATTCAGACAACAGAGGCAAGAAATGTTTCTCTTATCCAAATCGTCCAGACTGGGTCAGGGGCCCACCCAGCCTCCTATTCAATGGGTGCCGGGGTTATTACCCGGTGGTAAAGTGGCCGAGGCAAGAAGTTGAAAAATGAGAAGAGCTACGGTCCCGTTACACGCCTTCATGACATCGACAGCGAAAAATTTACCTTTACTTGGGTCTCTGACACTCAGCGAAGAACACAGGCTGAGGGTGTTCGAGAATAGTTCTGAAGAAAATATTTGGACCTAACAGGGCTGAAGTAACATGAGACTGGCGAACAACTGCATAACGAGGGGCTTCGTGACTTGTACTCCTCTCCAAATATTGCCAGGGTGAACAAATAAATGATGAGACAGATGGAAGAGAAATATACACAGGGTAAGAGTAAAGGTGTCTCAAGTTGAGATCTGCGCTCTTTGGGATAATATGCAGCACGGAGTGGTAATCCTTTACTGACGCTGCCTAATATCCCAGAAAAGCACGATCTCATCAACATCGCAGCGGAAGCGCGAGATCACGGATTGTCTGAACTTGTCCCATTGTTGGCTAAGAAGGCATACGAGTATAGGGGAGTGAAGGTACAGCTGCATGCATTCTTATTCTTGGCAACAGGTACAGGTGAGTAGTCAGCTTCACTTCCCGGCTGCTTTAACCGTGGGGCAAATGAAGAGGAAGATAGGACTTCACGGGACAGCCAGAAGGAAACAGACTGCTTGGAATACCTACACGTAGATGGTAGATAATGTTGAAATGGGGGCGGGGGAGGGGGGGGTGTTGCGGAATAGATCCATCTGGCTCAGGATAGTAATCAGTGGCCGTTCTCTTCTACGACCCCTAATTAACCGGCAGATTCGATAAAAACCGGGTAAATTCTTGACTAAGGAACTAACTTCATAAAAGCAGCAGTCCCCTTTGTATATGATTATTATTCAAATGCTCTGCGATTTTCATAGCCCAGTGGCCTCTTATTCACTCACCGAGTACATAAATACACCGCTAAAGACTGTAACGTTAAGGGCCTTGAAGTTTGTGACAGAACCACTTCTTCCAACATGTCGCTAAATATTCATCCTACCAAAAATATTTCGAGTATCAGTTATGGTCCACACTTCGTTCAACATGGTATGTTACCTAACTACTAGTAAAATTAACCCTCTCAAATGAAATCTTAGCATCATATAAAGTAGTCATTACACTCTACACAGATGCTACAGACGTAAATCCTCTCGACTAGTTTTTGGATTGATAACGAATACCAAACTTAATCCAAATTAATTCAGAAGTTCCGGAGATAAAACATTCGACAACAGACACAATTTTCTGTGCTATGCAGTCACTTTATATGTAACACGCACATCAAACGCACATAAAGAACCAATTTCTGCATCACTTGCATCCAGCACCATTTCGAACATAATAATAGGTCGGCCTCATAAATTCAGAAGACAAATGTAGACTCAGGCCTATTCTGAAACAACTCGAAGTGTATGGAGCTCGGTAATCTGTGATATCTGATTACGTCATTAACAGCATACACGCCACAGAAGACAAATTGCACGCGTGCATTCAGAACGGAAGATGTAGGCTGACACGTGAATTTTTAAAGGGTAAGGAGTCAGTCTGTCCGGCTCTGCCTGTTGTCCATTCCTCCATCGCGTGTTCACTGACAAGTTCATCAAAGAAGAACGAAGGAAACATGAAGACACAGCAGAAACGAGTTCCAGTTTAAAATTTTTATATGTCTGACCAGAAGTATGTAATTTCAGTCTGTCTCGTGTTACTTTCAAAAAGAGGGCGAAGTGAATAAATCAATATTGCTGAGGCACATCAGTAAGTTTCGTCTACAGAAATACCTGACGAATTCCGGTGAGTCTGGTAGTCTGTTACGTGTCAACGCTAAAATTTGTCACGCCGATTTAAATTTGGTTCTTATCAGTCTAATATTACCTCCCAACTAACACGAAACTTAAATCTACAGATATGCGACGAAGTTCTCACGGCGGTGACTATGGTCCGTAAAGCACAGATCTGAAGAGGTAACAAGGTTAACGAACAGCCCAACTCCCTGACGTCCCTGTTCTTCTGAGATGTGCAGCCGCATCAGTGGATGATTAGTTATTGACGTTTCGAGACAGTACCGCAAGCCAGAAAGAAAGGAGGCCTCCAGTGCCCCGCTACGAAAGCCTAAAATTTCGTACAGCCCACCTGTCTGTTATACCGTGATAAATCTAAGGATGAAAACGGTAATAAATTCAGTAGAAGACGTACACCATTATCAAAGGGAATCAGAGCCAGCACCTGAAGAGGAACAATGGACAACATGCTACTCTAGTTTCCTGTGGGCTACTGCATTCCGATTGTCAAAATCTAGCACATCCACGGACCCCCTAGGGGGTCCGTCGGCGACAGGTGTATCGACTGTGGGCTCAGAATTTAATAACGTCCAAATTCTGAGCCCAGAAGAATATAAGGAAGGAGAAGAGCAAGATGACTAGGAAATTTTTTTATGAAAGTACATGATATTACCCTATTTGATATATACGAGTAAAAACGGAGAAAAGCGGGACATGTAACACACACGGGCGAGAACAGAAACGGATGCAGGGTTATGATGGAGAAACCTGAAGGAAAAAACACGTGAACCGCTTACAAGCAGATGTGAGACCAATATTCAAACGAACCATACAGGAACAGGTTGGGAGGAAGTGGTCCGGATTCATCCGGCTCAGGGCAGGGACAAGTGGCAGGCATTTGTAAAACTTCGCATTCCATTAAATGTGAAGAAATTCTCTGACAGTTAAGGAACCAGGGATGCACAAATCGCTGGGTGACTAAATTTTGTACACTGGCACCCAATATTTCTAGGTTCCCAGTATGGAACGTGCTTCATGTCACCCTTTGGCGCCCAGAATCCTGAAGTGGCTTCTAGACTTGTAAACGTTGTGGACCCTAAGCTTCTCAATAA
Source organism: Coptotermes formosanus (assembly GCA_013340265.1). NCBI lineage: Eukaryota > Metazoa > Arthropoda > Insecta > Blattodea > Rhinotermitidae > Coptotermes > Coptotermes formosanus. The sequence continues at coordinate 2,856,022 of BLKM01003593.1, read as the reverse complement.
GGGCTCTGCTCCATGGAGTTGGGCTGTAGTTAGATGTATAAATAGAATTCCTGAAAAAATTTGAACACATTGCGAATTATGACTCTGAGTCTGATACTTCGTACATATCTAATTCCCCCCCATGGCGCACCAGCTCCCAGTGTGCCAGGGCCTCCTCACTATCGAGGCTTCACAATGACACTCAGACACCACACTCGGTAAGACTGTTCTGGATGAGTGATTAGCCCGTCGCAGAGACCTCTACCTGACAACGCGCAAGACTCACAAGAGACAAGACATCCATGCCCCCGGTGGGATATGAACCCACAATCCTAGCAAGTGAATGGCCGCAGACCCACGCCTTAGACGGCGGGGTCACAGATCTACAATAGCGTACAATAATTTAACGACCTCCTTTCGTCCCCGTCTTCCAAGACACGTTAAATTTCAATCAACACACAAACAAATATAAAAAGCTGCCCAACAATAATTACACACGAAAATTCCCATTCGAAGTGAGTATTCTGCTGGCGCGAAATAAACTTGAAACGGTACTACTGTCTGCTGGTCGCAGTCATAAAGATGGCATGACAACTTGCAGCGGCCTCTGAAGGTAGTGCGGAGAATATCCTTCCACAAAGACCTTGTATTTACGGCGTGACGTAGAATTTATTCTAATTTAATCTCAAGGAAGTTGAGATAGACCTATCCGTAATGGATTTAATTACTGGAACAAAGGGACATGTTAATTTAGTCCCTGAAGTGTGTGTGTGTGTGTGTGTGTGTGTGTGTGTGTGTGTAAGCACAACCCCGCTGTGCTTACGAACTTGCTTACGAACTTTCGACGTTACGTAATTACTGTCATCGTTCGAAAACACATAACAAGGTCACCTATACTGCGGCGGCGGAAAGCAGTTCCATGGCTGGCAGGGATGACGACGCTCAACACCTACCCCTCCCTTGCTTGTGTTGCATTCCCCTCTCATCCCTCTTTTACGTATGTCGGTCAACCCCAAGCGCTGGTCGCCAGTGAAGGTTATCGCGTGTTCATCACCACCAACATCCGTGTGGAGAAAATGACCAGAAGCTTGGAGGCAATGTAGGGAAGTCAGCTAGACAGGAAGCGTAACAGTGCGAGGCAGACAAGGAAGGGGTCTAGCTACGGATTTTTTCTTTGGCCTCAATATAAAGACGACTGGCACTGGGTAGCCTACACTGATAACGCAGGACGTGTACAAATGATTTTCTTCTGTTCGAATATCAGCACAGAACCTGACTATCCCAACTGAGGATTTCATGATTATCGCCACTCCCTCGCCACAGTACCTTTGATACGTCACGTTCGATGTCAACACGCCACTCACATTCATCGTACCATTCGACGCTACATGCAGTTTCAAACGATTCATTAAATAATAACCAATAACTTTCAATGTACTACGAACTACCAGGAATACATTATCACAGAGGGGGTTACAAATTCATGTCGCCTTGCGTCACTCTTGTACAATTTCTGCACCGAAATAAGTAAGCACTATTTTACCTACAAAAAAGTAACTGGAAAAGAAAATATCTGATCATGCAGGAAAATAAAGAGCATAATGATTTTGTGAGGTGAAAGCAATACGATGCGCGTTTCGTTAATCAATTTTTAAAGCGCCTTCTGCCAGGAAGACAATATCGGATACCACCTTCACCGAACCAATGATAGGTGTACATTCGTTACACACTGACTTCATGTTCACTTGGGGAAAAATGGACTTGAGTTGCCTTCACGTAACAATTTGGATGTGATAATACAAGTACTGAAACATCTCAAATTTTCTGACCGACGTTTCAACCTTCAGGGAATATTTTACGCGAATTAGCTTGCAATAACCAACCAAACGCACAATATGTCAACGTCAGTTTAAATTTAAAATTTGAAACATATCTCCAACTTGTTTCGACTCTTTATGAGTCATCATCACGGAGAAAATAATCAATTTTATGTGTATAGAACATGAAGTTATATGAACTGATGCTCAGCAGGCAAGAGATCTCCATCATTATAAGAACATCAAACTTCACGTTTTATACATACCCAATTAATGTATTTTCTTCCTGACCATGACACATTAAGAGTCGAAACATGTTCAAGATATTATGTTCTAAATTTTAAATATAAACTTACAACGACATATTGCGCATTTGGTTGGTTATTGTAAGATCATCTGTTAAATAACGCACGGATTAAATATTACTATTTTGCTCAAATTCATCTGATTGACGAGGACCCCTCCTGAACCACCCAGTATATGCTGCCTCAAACAATGGATGCCTTCAGTGCCGGTCCTTTATGCAGTATACTTTCACATAACTGAAGTCCGTACCAATTCAGCTGTCAAATGGAATCGCCACATCACGAACACTGGATTGTTCTGCGGCATTGCTGTGCATATGGCAGGCGTAAAAGGTGGGTGGAAATACACAGGCGTAATCACAGAAATTACAGTGACTCTGGAAACTGATGGAGATAAAAAAAAACTCGCTAAAATTCGAAAGTGTAACAGTCATGCCTACGCTTGTTATACGGATCAGAATGTTTAACATTAACAAAAGAACATTGTAGAACACAGACAGCAATTATACAAAATGGCTGAACATAAGTGTAATTAAATAACACCATTACATGGTTTTTAAATTTTATACGTAGATTGTTTAACTCTGACTACAGCACCGAATGGCAGGATGATAAAAAAGAACTACTTGGAATGTGGGGAAAACACCGGTCGTGACCTTGTTTGAGATACTATCCCGGTATATGCCTGAAAACCACCTCAGTAAAAACAGTCGGTGCTAAAGCCAACATGCTCCGTGCCAATAGGGCAAAAAGACAGGAGTATAGTAAAACGAACTCAGAAAGAAATGGCTAGAACATCAGGAAAGAACGTCTACAACCCGACCCCCAGTGCTACTCTGTGAATATTAACTGAAAGGCATAAGATTCTGTGGGCAATCGACAAACAGATAAGATATTTAATCCTCGTAACCGGATGGCGCAAAGAGCCTAGATCAGTGGTTTCCCAAGTGTGCTCCGCGGATCCCAGCGGGTCTGCAACCAGTTCCCAGGGGATCCGTGGATACATTTCTGTGACGGCTACTTCTAACTTCACTTTTTTTATTAAAGGAATAATATTTTGTTAAAAATAATCGGGAAACTTCTTTAGTTGACCATGCGTTTATTCCGTATGACCGTAAAATGTCTATCTAAGACACTCCCTGTAACCAAGAAGCGAGCGACAGTCAGTTTAAATTATGGTCCAATCATGCAATACAGTGTTACGTATGCTACTGGTGTTATTCGTAGCTAACTAAAATCAGTTCTGACATATAATTTTTAATTTTGGATACGTATCATCCGGACACTATATTTCCGTGAGCAAGGATGTTAGGCTCCGTGGTTATTTTTCGAATCCAAAAGAGGTCCGCGAGCAAAAAAGTTTGGGAAACACTTGCCCAGAAGGAGTCTACTGGTCACTGTATATATGACGAGCTGTACCATCAAGACACTTTTCGTTCAGGCACAACATGACGACATTATTTGACGTGTGATTTTCACAACAAATACTGATTATTTTCCTAACAGCATTAACCGATGGGTCTTCTAATTGAGACTGACGGTGTTCTCTGTGAGGCAGGAACTTAAGTTTACATACAAGTGAGCGTTAACGGGTTTCGTATCTATCTTGGCAGAAGGCCTTGACGTATTCTTGCTGAAGACTGTTAACGCCGGACGGAAGCGGTTCCCATTTGGTAGGTAATTAGCCATGTGAGATTTAAACACTGGTTGGATGCACGTAAGAGGATTGGGCCAAGGAAAGCTGCGATCGCAGGGGCTGATTGCCGCTACGACTCTGGGGGGCAGATCTTCTGGGCTGCAGGCCTCCATGACATGGGGAAATGCGCTGTGCCCCGTCTGTAACTATACTCTGGCATTTACCTTACAATCTAGAAAATCGCGGAAAGCACTTACGCTGATCAGTGGCTATACGCGGCAACCTACTGCTGTTAACAACCAAAGGTGACTCAAGGTACAGCAGGCCAGTCGACGCTGCCCGTAAGTTGGAGGCCAAGTTGACAGAACGGCGAATGTTTAACACATTAATTACCTGCACCGACTAAGGATTTTTTTTCAGCCATTAAGGCAAATGCTAGTGTATAGTTAAAGACGGAAGATGGCACATCCCCCACATTATGTAGGTCTTCAGCCCAAAAGACACCCCCCCCCTACACCAATAGCAGTGGCCATCAGCCAATACGAAGACGCTTCTCTGGGTTCAATCCCCAGACGGCCATCCAACCAAAGGAGTCCTCCCAAGGGGCTAATTGGACAGATGGCAGGTTCATCCGTCAGAAAAAAAAGTCCTTAGCATGAAGATGTCCCCACCTTCACAGCTTACGCGCCCAACCCGTTAGCGTAATATAAGGCAGTCTTCGTACTCAGGCTCTGTGATTCGTAAGCACAAATAGCTTAATTTTTGGCTGGATGGGCGACTTGCCCCCTTTAAAGGACCAATCTCTTGTACTATTGCAGCTCATATTTACATAAGCCCTTGTAATTTATAAGACAAGAAACTACGGTCTGCGACAACGACCAGGCCCCCAACGTCTACACCCCCCACCCCCAATATAAACTTGGTTGCACACATATAGGCCTTTTGCTTCAGAGACTAACTGACCACGTCGGTGCTTCTGACAAATTTCCGACCGTGTCCCACAGGCAGTGGTGTCGAATAACGTAACTTTTCCATTCATGGCCCTCCAACTTCAGCATCGTCCAGTTCTGTCCCTACAGTAATCTTAATCTTACTATCCGACTACATCCCCAGCTTTAAGGTAACCGTCCACCACACGACTGTTACTTGATAGATCCTGGTATGAGTTCTCTTGCACAGCACAGTGCCACATTTTTTCTTGTTGATCTGTAAAGTGTTCCATTATTACATACTCAAAATAGAATCAATACTCTGAATTTACACATCTGGCAATCCTGCAATCGTTTATATAACCATTATCACAGTGTATCATCTTTTCAATGTATTTTGTAATAGGCCCACACAAAATTTATCTCAATATCTTAACGCTGTTCATTCCGTGCAATAAGAATGTGTTCACTTACAAAACCAACACATGCATACACTGTATACACAAGGTTACAATTTCTATCCCTCCTACATGTTTCGGTGATACATCACCGTCATCAGGGAGTATAACACACCAAGTCATACAAAGATACAATTACAGCAGTAATATACCTTGCGTTACAATGACATCTGCAGCAGTATTTATCTGATGTCAGGCGCAGTAAATCGCAGTCAGCACAACAGTGTGCAGTTAAAAAGTATTTTAGTTAAAAGAATTTGGAATACTGGTTTAGGATTCGCAGCGGCATACACACATCTGAAATTGGTCCTGATCGGTAATGGATATGTCCCTGTATTGCGTCATGTAGCTGTCACCGTGGGAGGTGATTACACTGACAGGTACAAACGCGTCTTACTAATGTAACTGTATCATATTTTAACACGTACGAAATAACTTGGTGTGTTACACTCCCTGATGACGGCAACGTGTCACCGAAACATGTACGAGGGACAACAACTGCACTCTTTGTGCCTACGACGTGTGCATGTGTTGATTTTGTAAATAAAACACGAAATTATCGTAAGTCCAGTCACGCACTGCTTGCCCGGAGCAACACCAAACTGTAAATGAAAATAAAATCTCTAATAACAGATAACATTACTATTCTAATGGGTTCCTACAATTCTATATCATACATTATTTGTTTCTGGACTGTGACTACCGTCTAGCACCCCTCAACAGAAAATGTTTCGCAAACCGAAATTGTTTCCGTCCTCGGTGAAAAGATAAGGAAGGTACGAAATTTGTTGGGTCCAATATAATGACTATTCGTAAACAACGGACCGTCATCTGATCCGTCAGAGCAGGTGTCTACCAAATTTTTCACCTGAAGATGGAAACAATTCCGACATTAGAAACGTTGTGTTCTGTTCAGGCATATCGGCACGTGCAACAATTCAACTAATCAAGTAATTCTAAACTGAAGGAATTGTTTCTATTGTAGTTGCAACATATTTTTGAACGAAACTGTACCATAAAGGTAGAGAAGCTGCGGCGTAACTAGATGAAGATGCAAATACGTTACGCATGACCGATACTTGAGTATCTTCAGGCTTTATTACGCGGACTTTGGCTTAGGGAAGAGAGCTTATACTCGCAACACTAAAGCGTTCAGTGAGCTGTGGAAAATTGTGTCTATCAAAAGAGACCAGAGATAATTAATGCATCTGAACGAAGGGAATTCCGTAAACAAGAATTTTAATCCTTTAAAGACGAAGATTAGCTTGAAATATAGCTAGTTAAAGATTCAGTGCGTACCGCGCACTGAAAACACTCCGCGTCCCTAAACTAACTTCAAATTTTTTGCCAAAGCACAGCCCTCCTAACGTCATCAAACTCTTGTCAAAATGCTGACTTCCAAATATAAAATTCCGCCCAAATGCTCAGTTCTGCTGCACACTCCCAACAGTCCACATCTCCCCCAAGCTACCTTCTCCACTTCCCAACGCCTGACCTTGTTACCATCCTACCTTTACTAGAAGGACGAGCGGGAACTCCCTGGGAACCTTCAGAACAGTAACTTTTTGTTTCCCCCTAATAGTAATAGTAATAATAATAATAATAATAATAATAATAATAATAATAATAATAATAATAATAATAATAATAATAATAACAACAACAACAACAACAACAACAACAACAACAAATTTAGTGCCTTTCACTTCACCCTTTTTTCTTCTCTTTTCCTTTAGTCTGTTCACCCCACAGCATGTCAAGCAAGCACGGAGGGGAATAGCGGTGTAGCTCTGCTTTTTCTTTTAACCTCGGCGCTATATACAGTGGGTGGTCAATGCCACACCCTGGCCACTTTACCCCCAGGACCGAGCCCCGGTACCCACTGTATAGGAGGCTGAGTGGGCCCGACTGTCGGTCTGGATGGGTGCGGAACATCTCGAACTCACCGGCGTTTGAACCTCGAAGCGTCCAGCCCGTAGCCTACAGACTACATAATACCGGCCCACTCTCTTAGTCTGTAGGGAGAAATAATCACTGTTTTGTTCTGACGTCCAAACAAAGCACGTAACTGCACTCTGTGGGCAAAACGCAGTATTTCTTAGCGCCAAACCTGGTGGTACGTACAGTAACTGCAGCGCCTTCAAGAGTTAATTAGGATTACTAATCACGTCTGCTATGTTCTTCCCAGACACTGCATCCTTCGTCAGTGTCACCTAATCCTAAATCCACCGTACCAGCAATCTACGTCAAATTAAACAAAACTGAAAAATTATATAATGACTGTACATCTTAATTTGAAAGGCATACTGAACAGTACCGCTGACAACACGGTAATGTCAGTATTTACAAAGTAACCATCAAGTCAGATGGCGTAATGCCTACATTCACCCAAAGACACGTAGGACTTTAAGGTAAACTAGGCCAAGCCCACGCTGTAGATGAGTAAAACGCTACATTGGGGTTGGAAAAATACGGACTTCGAAAGAAGTCACTGTGGAATGCACCGCAGCTTTAGGCTGGTTCAGGCTGAAACACGATTTAAAAATATGTCTCCTTAGTTGTCGACCTTGCAACACGTACAGTACAGTCCCTAAACCATCATCCACGAAAGAAACAGGGACTTATGAAGCAGTAAGCTGCCTCCCGTCTGCTAATCAAACAGGCCACAAAAGAAAACTAACTTTTAAGTAAATTCAGATCTGCACAGTTGTCTGTCCTGAAGTCGCTTTACTGCGAATATACTCACGTTCCAGGGGAACACTGCTTTATTCACGACCAATCACCAGCAGAAGGTAACAATGAGCAGCCAGTACAGAAACAGTTCAACCTGTCGTCCAAAATTTTCAACGCTGCCAACTGTTGCAAAGAAAAAAGTGAACGCAAGTGAAAACAATCAGAGATATTTATTTCACTATCTCGGTAACGCGAGCGTTAGGGCGCGCGCGCGCACAGACGCACACACACCCATACAAAGAGGAAGGCGGAGAGATTTTTACCGATTCCAATAGTACAGAATGTGAGTTAACCCTTATTTCTGAAGCAAGGCTAATAATGGGGTATATAAGTTATTCTTAACCATAATCAATAACACTGTTAAACGTGGTCCATTTCATGTCCACATACAAAATGTTCCTGGGGAAGTCTGTCATACGTCGGGAGAATATTCCTTCCGTTAAATTACATCGATGTAACCAATCCCGACATAACAGATCCCGGAGGCCGCGCGGTCTAAGGCGTGGGTCTGCGGCCCCTCGATTGCTGTGTTTCCGGGTTGGAATCCCTCCGGGGGCATGGATGTCTGTCTCTTGTGAGTGTCGTGTATTGTCAGGTAGAGGTCTCTGCGACAGGCCGATCACTCGTTCAAAGGAGAAGCACCCAGTGTGCTGTGTCTAATTGCTTGCCTGTGATCTCGAAACCTCAACAGCGAGGCTGACTAAGTCCGAGTGGGTGTGCTGTCCCACAAAACAAAAAACAAAAAAAAAAAAAAAAAAAAGGGATTCGCCTATGTCCGAAGTTGAACGGTTACGGAGATAATGGCGAGAGAAGTTTTAATAAATGACACATTATACATATATTGACTACTAAATACAGATTAAAACTAGGGGGGATTTGCAGTTCCTGTAATATTAACACATTCACACACGACACTGATTAAGGAAAACTCGGATGTTTCATAAAAATCGTCCTACGGCTTCCAAGGAGTTTACACAGCACGCGCTGCCGTATCGCTCGGCTTCGCTATTGGCTCAGGGCTGGACCTGCGCCCTGTACGGATAATGTTTCATGTTAAACATACACAGTACATGGAACGGCAATAAGGCAACATTTCTGTAGCATCAGTATCTCCGTAACCGTTCAACTTCGGGTACACGTACTTTCTGTTATATCAATGTAATTTAACATTAGAAACTTTCTCCGAAAGTATGGCAGATTCCCCCTGAAACACTCTGTATATGATGTATGAAAGCAATAGCACACAGCTGACAGCTGTACAAACACACTTCTGATATCAAACGTGATGATTCCGTGTTAAATGTCGTGAATTTATATGAGCAATGAACTCCTGAGGTGAGAAGAAAACATACAGCTGTGATCACAGGACAAGTTTCTAGTGTCGCACGAGTCTCCCGTGTGTTTCTGATGCAATAGTGTGCACGTGCACGCTTCCTGCACGACAGTTGCACACGGGCCGTACGTTACCATTTATTAACCCGTTTCTGGACATGGGGCGGATTTCAGCAGATATTTTCTCAAACAATTCTCTGTATATTCTATGTTATCCTAAATCTGGTCGCGCTCTGTACTTCTGGTATTGCACATAACATCGGATGGAGCCGTGTTGACGGTCCTTGTGGCCAGCGGCCATCTCGTACAACGTTCTCTGATTTGTCTCCTTACTTTACACCCTTACCAAAACCTACCCTTTCATACTACCTCCTGCTACCTCAGCAAGTCCGTGTACAGCGTCCGACTCTCCGACTCAGCAAATCGTTTCTAAATTTACGTCTGGGTCTGGGGATTCTAAATTATGTTTTCGTTTGAGTTATCTGTGTACTGGGTCCGTGCTGGTGTTGTGCGGTGTTAAGCTTTATTCATATTTCTATCGTTCCTGAATTTCCGGCAACACCACGCAAGTATCTGATCTTGTGTTTATAAACAGTTAGCAACCTTCATGTATTTCCTGGACTTGTATGACGTTCACGTTTAGTCGGGCATTTCGTCTCACTAAACACGAAATATTTACAGCGAACAGTTACGTATTCTGTGTATTTGATATTTGGTGAAATTTGCATGGCCACATTTTCAAAACTGTTATTGGTACATGCTCTATTTACTAATCTGACCTTAACCTGGGTTTAACTACATACAGTTTAACGATCCTATTGTAAGAGTTGCTTTGGAAGATGCAACCTGAAGACGTGGACCGATCCGGTCCCCGAAACGCAGTGTAGTACAATTCAAACATACGATGGAAAAAATCCTTGAAGTTAATGAGTCCAAATGTCATAAACCACCGCCGGAAAGCCTAGAGAATAACATTACCGTCTGTCGTTCACAGGCATGCCTGTTCCGTTCATACTCTAGGCTGTTTTTGACCCACTTTGCACTGACACAGGTACCCATTAATTCTTCAAGTGAATCGTAGAATTTCTGGAGAGTGAGTTCATTAACTGCCCCAACTAACTAGTGCTCGTTCTTCCTGTGTTTCGACCCAAAGTGCTACTGTTCTAAGAGGCAGTAAACCAATCACTGACAGCAATTTCAGATTTCTCACTGGAAAGTTGAGCAAGGTACTAAAACGCAGCCTTATATAGGCCTACTCCTCTATAAGCTGGTATCAGTTCAAAACCTTGCTTCTACCTATTCCGGGCACGCCACGAGCAGGCGCGGAGTGTATGTAGGCAAAAGGGGTGGTAACTATGTGCGTGCGCACGAACAGTATTCCTGTCTCACAGACATCATTAATGTCTCGAGTTTGTTCCCGTGTTAGCGCGGGTAGGTGGGCTAATGTTTTCGGCACACAGCGTGACGTACAGTTCCTGTCACCGCGCCCATCTACCTCTGCCGACTTCTCGTGGCATGGCCGTGGTACACTCCAAGTTCTACCAGCTGTTTCTTGTGTAATGAAGAGGGCACCGTAGTGGTCCGATGGATCCAGATCCACAAGATGCAACACTGCTGTCACTCTCGTATGGCCATTTCCTCTTGCTTCTACAGAGGCGTATCAAGAACACAGCGCGGCAGTGCGAATGCATGACTTGCGTGTTCATTAGCAGACGAGACCAGCTGGCACTTACCACCTACGTATTTAAAAAAAAAAGTTTTGGTCCTATGTTTGGGCTGCTCCTAGTCGAAATATATATCTGACAGGACGTGACGTTCAGGCATGGTACACGACTATAACTGTGTTCTGGGACGTGAGGCCATGTAGTCCCGTAGATATGGACCCGATATGCACCCACCTTTCTAAGCAACTTGCTGCCGCTAACATCGGGGTAAATAATGACAGAAACAGCGGGTTCCTTTGCTACACTACACGGCCTCACAATCCACAATAGACTATCACTATAGCCACTGCTGTGAGAATTTCAACTCTCTCGAGTATGAGTCTATTCCATATTCCGTTTAGCGCATCAGCGTTAAGTTTCACAAGAAATTCAGCTTCGCCTACAAAATAATGTACTGTGTGCAAGGCCACACAACAGACTACGGGCATTAATGTGACCATACAGAGCCCTGCTCCTGTTACTTTACGACATGGCAATCAATCCTATACAAACCTGCTGTAATTACTGTCCAGCCATAAACATGAAGATGGTGTTCCCGTGCGTCTTATACGTAAACACCGGCCTACACCGGCCTGCTCCTGTCAGAAAAGAGTATGTGATTCATACATAAACAATTTATTTTTGCTTGTATCATGAGCTCAGTCTCGTTTAAAACACAAGCATTAAGCATGAGAGTTAAAATTACCGCCCGAAGCGAATGTAGGATTTAATTTCGAAATGACTGGACTTTTAAGAAACTAATGAACGACCCTCTATTGTAAAGACATAAAATAACCAGAGGGTGTTTGGAAAATAAATACACGCAAGCTGTATTGCTCACACAGCTTTAACACTGTGCAAGAATCGTACCCACATAGTATCCCGTTTAGGGTATGGGAGCCCAACATTTTATGGTAAAGGGCCATACCCGTTATTGTGGGCTGGTTCGCGGGCCTCACGAGGAAAAATAAAAATAAGTAGTAAATTATTGTGAAATTTTTATTGTATATACATAATTTACAAATGTGGCTGCGGGCCATTAGCCGATCTCGACAAACTCTCCTTGGGTGATGCGTTTTCTCGTTCACACGTACACGAAATATTTGTCACCGTCTCTGTAATTCCCACTTCAAACCTAAGTCACGTAAAACTGCATGCAGTAACGAATTCCTCACACGTTCTCTACGGCTTTCTACATTTAGACGAAGTCAATATACAGACACTCCCACCTTATGCAATTCAAAGGTACGCAATTCCAGCCTTACGCTAGTTTTTAAAAGTAAAAAAAAAATTGCTGATAATATTTTTGAAACGCACCCCGACATTTTGAAGGCGCAATGAGAGGAAGGTGGGGGAAGAATACTGCTGAACGATAACACAGGCGGCGGGTCAATGTCCTGCTGCAGCCGATCAAATTCCAGCGTGCTGGAATTTGGATTTCACACGGACTCCCTTGTATATAAGCATATAGTTGACGATGTGTAGCTATCCTCTGTTCCGACTTGCACAAAATTCGACCTGCGCCGGATCTTCGGGAACGTAGCCACTGCACAAGTCAGGTGAGTGTTTGAAATATCACAAAAATTGGAGACCTCCTGATTAGTCTCGCGGCTGCAGCTCTAGGATAGCCTACAATTACATCAGACATCGGTAAGTAGTGGCACCACTGCAGAAAGACAGAGTTTGCCGGGTGTTCAACTTCTGGTAACTTTCACCATTATCAATCCCTTTGCAATCGACATCACCCACACGAACTACAATTAACGTCTAATGATAATCCCAAGGCCGATAGTTCTTCTCGAAAGATGATAATCGCCCAGCTAGTCAAGACACGGCCGACATTTAAGGAATGAGATATTATTCTGCTGGCACGAGCGAACTTGAGATGTAATTATTTCAGAGAAGCGCCTCCACACATCACGAAGACTGACCCGGCAAACAAACGCGTCAAAGAAGTTGTCTGCCTACCACGGCGAACGACAGGTATTATTACGTTCTCCGTCCTAATAATTGACTGGATGTGGACTGTCAACCGGACATCACAGGCTGTTCACATCGTTCAGCAGCTACACGTTACGCAGTAGGCCTATGTAATAACCGAATAACAGCTCATTAACAAAAGTTACGTTTCGTATCGTTTCGTTTCGCAGTCCTTCCCTCTTCTACCTACTTGTTCACAGTAGGTGTAGAGAGTTCGTATTTTCACTTGATCACAATCAAACACACACCACAGTCGGTAGGACTCCTCTGGACGAGGGATCGGCCCGTCGCAGAGACCTCTACCTGACAACACAAACACTGTACAAGACAAACATCCATGCCCCCGGTGGGATTCGAACCAACGATCCCAGCAAGCGCTCGACAGCAGACCTTAGACCGCTCAGCCACTGGGATCGGCAACAGAAGTTACATGCAGCATAAATAAAAGCATCAGGCAAATTTCACTGGTAATGAATATGAACAACAAAGTAGTAGTCGCAAATGGCACTTCGCGACAGACATGCAGCTGCAGCCTGACATCCATAATATTAGCTATGCTCATACACTAGTAAGTCATTTTTATTTCTCAGGACGAAGTACCACGACCGGTTCAAGCTACTTTATGGTACAGCGGTGACTAAATACATATGGGTCAGATAATGTGCAAATAGGCACAGCTCTCTACAATATGCGGCCGAGGTAGCCTACTCCAACCTCTTTCACAGCACAGTCCTGCCTTTATATTCTCTATCACACTGTACTCCAATTTTTAACTTGCCATCCACTGAGCAGCCCAGCTCACGAAATTACCAAATTTAACTATCTGAACAAACTTCACCCAAATTCTATTAGAAAATCAAGTTTCAACCCAACGGAGCTCACAGTCCAGTTCCATTCTAAAGACAAACCGGTTAATGCTGTGTCCGAAAATACACCAACACATTTATGGCGACAATCATGCGAAATACATAAATATGCTGCGTGATACAAAAGAACCCATAAATGCTGGCAGCGTCATAATTTAAAAACCTGTAGCGGCACTGTTGGTTTCCAGTATCACCTGTCCTTTGTTTCAGTGTTCCCTGCATCCCCTGTGATTGCATCGTGGTTTATTTAACTCTTTAAAGAAGCATTTCCCGAACAGTGTTTTGCGGAAGCCCCGGGTTCCGGAAGAAAATTTAAAAAAACATAAAAAAGATAATGTAAATATTATTACAAACCACTTAAAATAATGTTCACTTCTTTTGAAAAACCATTCGTTAGTTCAAATATTTATGTACTTTTGCAAAACCAGAATAGAGCTAACAACAACACTTCGAGAATGGTTTCTTTTTACGGAAACGCATGTTACTCATCCAGGGTTCATTTTTCGTATACCGTGCGTGAAAAGTTGTTTCTACACATGCGCAACTAAATATCACTGTAATCTAATACTCCTGTTTAATATTTATTGCTACCCTGACTTATATTTGGTCTAACTTTTAGTTTCGTATATACGAAATTTATTAGCTGTTCCGCAAAAGCTTTTCGAGTGTAAAAGTGTTCCACAGACACATTACACTGGGAAACACTACTTTCAAGCACAGTGATTACTAGAAACTATGAGTAGATAGGCCTATTACCTGCTTCAACATTAAGGACTCTAAATTTGGCCCAAAGCCTGCCGTTTTGTCTCCTGCGTGATTCTGACTTTATAGAGTATACAGATATTATATTATTTTCTTAGACTGCATTAACAGTCTGGGTAATGCCTCAATATTATTTCGATGAGGTTCAGACTTCAGTGTGTTAACTGCACTTTATTAACACACCAGATCATGTAACATCGCATGAGAATATGACTTATTTGGAAAAAGGATCATCGTCTGCTTTATGGATGGGAAGTGTGAGGAAAAGGCGATCAGTGGGTAATGGAGGTCGTCTGTTATTTCATCAATGGTACCGGATAGAAGATCTGGTAAGTGCTGCTACCTAGCATTTCACACAGTACGCTACTATGGTAGGCTCTTGCTGTTCCGTTGCGTAAAGATATACGCGGTCCACAAACCATTTCGTGGGTTTTTTATCCAACAAATGTCTTTGGAAAACTGACGTGACTATACAATTATGATTTTGCCACACATCGTTTCGCATATATGTATGACAGTGAAGTGTTTCACATTTGCATTATCCGGATAATAATTAATGATTATGTGATAGGTTGCAACGATCTCGTTGCTATGAATAACCGCAATTATCTTCCGTGGCCGGTACTGCCTCCAGAGTTTGTTAAAATCTGGGCATGCGTTATTTTCATTGCAGCTGCTTTTAATGTTTCTGCAGATCCCAGGGAAAGAAAAAAGAGTAACTCAAAACGCGGCACCAACGCTTTGGAGAGGACAATATTCTGTTTCACCTACTGAGACTTCGGCCACGACTTCTCAATTATCCAGTCCGCAAACACCGCCGACTACGCTATCCCGGCTCCTCCAGTGTAGCCTTGAAGTCTCTTTCTCATTCGGTACGTAGACTACCCTTTGCACTGTACCGTCCTCACTTCATGCCATCCCCCTGTCACACTTCACTCCACCACAAGACATGCAACAAAGCCCTCCATCGATGCATACAAGGTGAGGGCGTCTGGTTGTAAGTTAAACTCTAATTTAAGCTTACGGATAATACTGAGGCTTGGTACCGCTAATGGCTGACTACAACCCGCGACTTTTTAAGGTTAACAACATCGCAAAATATTTCTCGAATACGTCTTAGGGTGGATTCATATTATACGGCACGACAAGACACGACACGACAAAATATTCTTTTATGGTTTTCACATGCTCGAATTTACATTCGTCCGTCACCAACAGCTAACAACAAAGCCAGTGTCGTTAGGATTGACAGAAGGGAATATTTTGCGTGTCTGTAACATTAGATGCAAATGTACGCTGGTTTTTATCGTGTCGTGTCGTCGTTGTGTCGTGCCGTATAATGCGAATCGACCCTTACGAACTATAAGTATTACACCTCATCTGAACCATTCTAACCTCCTTAAATATAAATGCCATCTTATCCAAAACCATCCTAACCTACTTAATTCTACACTATGATGCAATGCGAGCCATCTTAATTCCTTCATTACATAACCTGACTTCATACAAACCACTGTAATCTACTTAAACGTGTAATAAATCATAACCTCTTACACCCTAAATCCGCTTTAACATTGAGAAATTCTGTATTCTGTTACACAGTGTTATTTGCGAGTTCCGTGCGTTACTCAGAATAAACGATTACTTCCCTACACAACATTAACCAGTTAGGTTTTTCAATGGAACTGAAGCGTGTTTACTACCGTGTAGGATCTAAATTGTTGTATTACTCGTACTTAGCGTTAACTTCTGGCTCCAGAGGGTTAAACCGTCAATAGCCACTGCAGACTCTACAACTCGAACGTGAAGGTCACAATGTGAAAGCTTGCCTTGGACATGGTTGTTTGCAACAAATGTTTCTTTTGTTGCGCTGCTGGAGACTTTGCTATGGTCTGAAACTCCACAATAAAACGTGTAAAAGTGAGGAGGCCTAGGATCGAATATGGTTGTAGTCAAGAAAGACGACGACGACGACGACGACGACGACAGCCGCCGCCTCCACCACCACCAGCACCACCTTCAACGATCCAGCCTACCCAACCATTTCTGACAACAGACCAATCACTGAAAATTATACAGCAGGACAAGACCGTAAAATAGGTTAAATATGTTAAACTCACGCAAATAACAGAAACTTATGCGACTGTTCGCGATAAATAAAATTCACAATCTATTCAAAAACCAAACGAGCAGTTTATAAAGAAACTACCCACAATGCCTCTGCCCCCTTTTTCCAAATAAACTATAGGATGGCCTTATACTGTGTACGTCTTTAATGAACCCTTATTTCATGCTTGTAACTACCATACATGTATATTAGGTCAGCACTCTCCATGTACATTTATATGATCAATCGTACACAAAAGCAGCATACTACAGCATCCTAACTGACACTGCAAGAAACAGTCAACTGCTCCTACTTGTCATTATGTGTGGGTTCTAAAATTTAGAAGTAACCACGTATGTTTCCGACTAGGCTTTTCTTTTACCGTCCTGGCGCTGCATACACATAAACACGCACTAAACCGTACGTAGTTGCACGAAAACTCAACAGGGGTGAACATACAGCGCTTTAAGCATTACCCATTACAGGTGTGATTTTCTTAGGAAGGTCCAGTCTGAAAGGACACAAAATGGCAGACGCGAGCATTTCACATCAGCCCGCACATTTTAAAGGCCACTGAAACCTGAACAGGAACATCTCACATAACCAATCTCTAGCTACAGTTACCACACGCACTACTAATACACTAGTATGCATTATAGCCCTTGAGGGACTGTTTAAATTACGCAGATTTCAATGAACATGCAAACAAGGTAACGCTCTTCGGCAAAGGTGCACTCTGGGGTACTACCTGCGGCAGACCTCTCTCTCACTTTCGTCTATTGCTGCCACCTTGTGATGTCATTCGAAACTACGTACTAGCAACTCTGTGAATATGTTACAGTGAAATGAAAAAATTCGTTTATTTATGAAATCATGGGCAAACTTAATCTGTCAGTAATCCAGGACGGTTTCATGTTAACAACCTGCATTACTGTTTGCATTGTCACATGTACTGTAGATGTACTAGCAAACTCATACGAACGATTCATTCCTACACAGATGAACAAAAATAACATCACATTCCATACGTCTCTCTAATAACCAACCTTCACACAGATACAGTACGTATCACTATACGATCCAGAGTTTGGTGGGAACCACAATTCCGGAAAATTTCACAGAATCGCGAAAATGTTTTCGAAAAGAGGAATTGTTATGGTTCAACCAAAGAATTTTAAAAGCCATTTTCTGGTAACGTAACTTAATTACTGCGTATGTGAATAATAATATGGATGCTATTGATAATGCGAATGATAAATAATGAAGAGAAACATGTGTTAGTGCCAGATTGTGTGACGAAGTCTTATAGTCTGCAGTTACTGTGCATGCGAATAATTATAAACAACGAACGGAAAAATGGCTTAGGGCCAGATTGTGTGACGAAGACTTATAGCCTGCAATTATTTAATACAAATACGACAAAATAAAAATATTACATGACTGAGTGCCTGACACAGGCTTCTTGTCTGCACAATGTGATAAAGACCTTGACTAGTCTGAAGTGCGGAAGAAAAAGGGCCAGGGAAAGTTTGCAGATAATGGACTAGCGTAACTCGTATAACTTTAACATTCTTATCTTATCCATGTGACAGATAAAAACGGATCACTTTACTGTCCGCCTGAACCACGCACTGCCCGCCTGGCCGACGATTTTAGCTTGTTCGCCCCAACCACGGCCGTCTCGCCAATGACACGACTCCAATAACCACATCTGTAACCCCGTGAGGTGTCATTCAACAATATATATCGTATTACAGGGACGGTAAGGTGTATGCTAGTCACAAATAGTGGGGCACTGTGTTAATTGATACAGCACGAAACGTATGGGGGTCTACATTAACGTTTAAAAATAAAATCATTCTTAGCTTCTACACTACTGACACTTCAGGCCTGGAAGTGATGCAGGATAAACAAATGCTGCAAATTTTGAAGACTACAGGAAGACGGTAGGTCTCCTTTTGTACAACAAAATTCGTTACGCCAGATGACTGCATTAAAAAATTGGAACTCACAGAACAAACAACTTGGACCGCACACAATTATAAATGAGCTGGGTGGAAAGAAATTACGATTACTGTAACTCTAATTTACTTCCGGTCAAAATGTAAACATAGAACGACTTGTCTATGAATACGGTACTATATAGCATTAAACGAATAACTGTAATTACACAGCCACAAAATAAACCGCAATGTACGTTAGTGGCCCGTTCCTCAATGGATAACCTGTTAACTTGTCGACAAAAATATATTTCTTACTCAATACATCTGTACTTCCTTCGGCTGGGGTCAATGCACCTCTGCAATTTGAAGTATCACCACGTCTTCCTGCTTTCACCGGGAAGGCTGGCACACACCTGAAATCACATTTGGAAGAAGGTGCCCAGTTTAAATCCAAGCCGGTTTCGGCCATCCTGGCTGAAGTTTGTCATGGGTTTGCCCAAATCCATTCCAGTTCCGGGATTTTATTTTAAAGTACACCACTTGTTTTCCATCCACACCCTTACCGATTCATCCTCCACAGCGATCCCACCAGTTTTCACTCCAAGCCGCATATCCGTCGTAGCTAATACAGGATTACTAAAGTAAGCGCATAACGAAACAATCGCATAATATCAAGGAACAGAGTCACTAACACCTTAAGTCGTAGTATTTCATTCTATAGTCATACATTACGCAGCAAAGACTGGCGAGCATTATTACGCACACCGCAGCACAATGCCGTCCATCACCTAATTAGGAATGTTCTAGAGAATATACCAGAAAGAGTAAACATAACCTCAACCTCTAAACAGACGTACATCGAAAAAAATGAAACCAGTTCCAACAACTGTCAAATGACCTCAACACAGCATTAGCATCAGTTCCCTTAGCAGCACAATGATCCGTATCTTACATAACAAAAAATCATGACTCGTAAGATTGTCTTCAGTACACTATTGTGTCCTTTGTTCACACGGAGGCGTGTCCTGGATGTGAACACGTCCAGCGCTGCGCGCGCATGTACTTACCGGTATGAACGTCCTGTGTTTGCGTGGTACTGGAGCAACGACTATGTAAACACAGTGAACAATCACTACTCAACACACATCTTAGCAAGTCTCTCGAGTGACTGGAGCAGCAGACTTCGTACGCAGGGAGACCAACTCGGCCATACGTCATCCATCCCACGCCATGTTGTCACATCTATCCATACATTTTATCAAACCAGGGAACACACAGACTAAGACGTTTTATTTCTGGGTACTTCGATTGCGAACAGAATACTCGCCATAAATAAATGTTATGATACCACTGGATTTCGTTATGAGTTTTAGAGTTGGGATTTTATTTCATGCGTTTGCCACTACGGTCGGCCACAAAATGTTCCTAGTCCATTGTTACTGTACTCTACAATCAACAATATTTCAATTTTAATGTTCGTTTTTTCCGGGATTAAATGTTATGGCGCCATTATAGCACACCGCAGGATTCCGAGACTAAATATATACGTGTACGTGGGGGAAGAGGGGGGAGAGGGAAACCGTGGCGTGTAACAATAGGGTCCAAAAAATTTAATAAAAATGTTGCGAGCAGCAGGCTTGCTTGCCATGCCGCCACAATTCTGGCGCCATTGCAGGGCTCAAACATTTATTGTAGAGCACCAGGTTACTATACATACCACGTACGTAGTCACGGGTTTCACAGGATTGCCAGAATCTAGGGTGCTTACTTCCCTGAACAGCAATAACCGGCTGGTCGTTACAAGAGCGATACGTCGTTTTCTGTGCGGTGCAAAGTGAAATGGTAAATATTATTTGGTGCGCTCCTCTGTTCAAACCTAAATGAGTACCAGGAAATGGTAAATGCGGCCGGTGCGTAGGGCTGGCAACCATACCACCTTCATGTGCCGACTGTTTTGAAATCTGGCAGCCTCAGTCTCCTGAAACCCTCAGGGCCTGTACAGGCATTGCTTTAACTCTTCTACTCTGTTCGCACTCACGGAGACCCGGGTTCGATCCTGGGCCGGTCCATGTGTAATTTGTAATGCACAGAGTGGCACTAGGACACATTTCTTTCCGAGTAACAGAGATGTACCGTTGCAGCAAATGCTCCAAACTCATACCCACCTTCATGATATTCTCATCAGAAGGACAAGCAGGCGAAGCCTGGAAACCTTCATATAGAAGAATGCAATGCTGTTCCGGAAATCTGGTGCTTTCCAAAGAACAATACCTTCGTTCGTTTCCAGCGTCTAAGGGGTCAGCACACCAACCCGAAAGAACGACGTCCTAACTCTGTGAGTTAATTTAATTGGTATTGATTGGCAAAGCTCAAAGGAAGGCATCACGTGACAGACTGACGGACTATGCGGTACGCTAAGAGGTATTACATTAAATGCAACCCAACTCCAGACATTCGCGGACAACAAACACAGTACTGAAAGTCGTGCATTAAAGGTGCGTAATTTTATTCTGTATTTTAATCTTATGACAAGTAACAACGGCCAGTTCGGAGCACGGACATTTCAACCAGCGGTAAACACAAACTAAAGTTAAAATACGCGTAATCAGAGTCGTCCGCGTCACGCACATATGCGCAAGTTGTCACTATTCCGTCAACTGCCGGAAAGACGTAAACCTTGTCTCGTAATTGTTGAAATTAATTTGACACCAAATGTTTACCCGTGAGATGAATTTTAAGTGAGAAAAGGAAGGAGAAGAAGTAGCAGTTACAGGAAGCAAAAATACATACTTAATTTGACGTTCATTGTCCCAGTTGTCTATATTAAATATATATATAAAATACAGTCAAATAGCCAACAAATAAATGTTTATTTGGCAGATTAAAAAGTTAACTTTTTAATCTGTCAAATAAACATTTATTTGTTGGCTGTTTGACTGTCTTTTTATATACATAAAATACATACATATGCACAGCAATAGAAATAAAAATAAAGAATAAAAATAAACAACAGAAAGGGGCAGGAAATATCTCAAAAGCCTATTGCAGACCCCACAAGCTCAGAAAGTACTGAAAAGGATCGTCTTCCCTCACTTTATAAATTGACCCTATAAATTGTGTTATGACCTCTCGGAATCGTGTCACTGAATCTGGTGCGAAACACGCAACAGAAACAATTTCCACACCTCCGTGTGATAAATTTGCATTGATGGATCAAGATCCACTTGTTAAACATACTTTTCACAAATCAGTTCGACATGAACAAACAGCAGCTATATTTTCCACTCGCACAATAACTTACATAGATGTTTACTTAAGAGGGTTAACTGAAACACAAAATTATATATTTACATAAACTAAGCACATCTAACAATGATTTTTGCTTGTTTAAAATTGGAAATTTAGTTACGTAGTACTCAAATATAACACGAAAATTATTTTATGATTTTCTCTTCATACGCACAGAACGTCATGGTAGGAATTAAACCGCGTGTCTGATTTGTTTCTTCTAGCTATAACACGCCTGTCTGTAACTTCTATGAGCTACTTCACGTACCACTTCGTAACTTTTATTCATATCTTGTAATCTGCCTTCACTCTCGGTTTAGGAATAGGTTAGGCAATTCCCCATACAGCTTATTTTTTTGTCCGGAAATGTCTGAAACCGGCTTCGATGGTTACTCAATTGTTTACTGAACCACATAAAAGTAATTAGGCCTATTCACAAACATACATGTGTTTCACACTACCAGAGGTCAGTGTGTTTTGGAGCCAAGATGGAGAAAGTAACACGACGCTGGAGAAAATTGGATAAGGAGGAGCTTCATAATTTTTACTCCTTACCAGACATTACTACGTTGATAAAATCAAGGAGGATATGGTGGGCGGCGCGTGTGGCACGTACGGGGGCGAAGAGAAACCTATACAAGACTTTCTGTGGGGGAAAGTGCAGGAAAGAAACCATTTGCAAGACATACGAGTGGATGGAAATGTAATATTAAAATGTACCTTTAAGTAGTACGGTAGGCTGGTGCGAACTGGATTTATATGACTCGGGACAGGGATTCTTATTGAACTTTCGGGTCCCATAAACTTCGATGAATTTCTTGACTAGCTCTGGAATCATCTGCTTCTCATTAAGGTCGTCGCTCCATGGCGTCGGTCGGTCGGTCGGTCGGTCGGTCGGTCGGTCGGTTGGTTGGTTGGTTGGTTGGTTGGTTGGTTGGTCGGTCGGTCAGTCAGTCAGTCAGTCAGTCAGTCAGTCAGTCAGTCAGTCAGTCGGAGATGGAAGAACTCAACATAATGACTCAGGTATGTACGGACTGGATGCCTGGTTTCCATTCAATAAAGGGACAAAAATTTTTCTCTTCGCCACCGCATCTATTGTCCCCGGGGTCTACCCACTGCTTAGCAGGGACTCTTTTTCGGATTAGTGCTATAGTGCTACAGTGCTGAGAGATGGGGCTTAATTAAGCACCTTGCCTCAACCATCTCCACCTTTGTTTTCAAAAGGTAGTAATTTATGTTCTTCCATAAAGTACAGCCGCTTACAAAATGACTGCAACGGGCTGTGAACCCGCAGCGAAAGCACAGAAAGATGATTAACATGAATAACGGCAAGAACGCTCAGTCTCACTGCTGGCTAACAACCGTTAAGATAAAATCCTTTGTCCAGCACTAGTCGACCAGAATATGTTGTTTCACGCGTCCTACAAAATGATCGAATTTACCACGCACCACATAGGCTTGCCGGATATTCAAGTGATAGTGGTATCATTGCTTTCACCCTCTAATGGACTGTAACATACAAAATCAATAGAGTCCTCGCTCAGGAGATGTATCATACACAAATTGGGAAAACATAAATGAGTGCGTTATGACGACGTTGTGCTAATTCATCCAGGGATTATCGCTCCATAATTACTCCGCAGTTAAATACGCCGTATACAAAAACCAAACCAACACACAAAAATTGAGCTAATAATGCATAGCCCAATATAGTCCATTACAAGCAGATATCAATAGTTAATATTAACACCGTGAATACAAATCCCACCGCCAATTAGCAGTTACTTATTTTTAAGCCTCATTATTGGAAAACCATTAGCAAATATAATACGTCTATCCTTCTCTCAATCATGAAGGCGAAGCAGTGAACACAGCACACGTATGTGAAAGTGGCACGAGACTGTATCTAGCAGAGACTCGGGGAATGTGCACATTGCTTACGGGCTTCGGTGAAAACTGCCGGTATCTTGAGGTATGGCAACAAGAAAATGGAGTACTCAGTGCCGTTGTACGTACACATTACCAAGGCATTCTTTAATGCGAAATGTCATACTGGTTTTTGCGGAAAAAGATGATATTTTACACATGTGGAAATATCATTTTCATGAGCTTCTCAATGGCACGGAACAAGAACAGGAACTAACTACAATGCACGATCATAATGACACTAATGAGGAAGAGTCCTTACCTACAACAGAAGAAGTAGAAACGGCAGTTCAAAAATTAAAGAGACACAAAGTCCCAGGAATGGATAACATACCAGCAGAGTTATTTAAATATGGTGGAAAAGAAATAATAATACACTTACACACAATCATAAAGGGAATTAACGGAAAAAATGCCAACAGATTGGAATTTAAGTACAATCTGTCCCATACATAAAAACGGATATCTAAAGGAATGTTCAAACTACAGGGGAGTAAGCCTTTTAAACACAGCTTACAAAATATTGTCAATTATATCATACACAAGAATCTCACCGCTTGCCTAGAACGTAATTCGGAACTATCAATGTGGTTTCCGGAAGAATAGATCCACAGTAAATCAGATATTTACACTAAGACTGATTCTGGAAAAGGCTAAAGAATTTGGAATTGAAACACATCATTTATTCATTGATTTTAAGTCTGCATATGATACAATTGAGAGAGAAAAATTATACAGTGCAATGAGTGAATTCAATATCCCAAATAAACTGATAAGAATTATACGGATGACTATGGAAAATACAAAAGCCAGGTCAGAATTCAGTCTGATTTACCAGATCCAATAACTACAAAGAAAGATCTCAGACAAGGTGATTCACTGGCTTGTCTGATTTTCAACTTAGCATTGGAAAAGGTAGTACGGGATGCAGAATACAGACAAACGGAACTATATTTTACAAGTCAGTCCAATTATTAGCATATGCAGATGACATAGATATTATAGCGAGATCCCCAACAACATTAAAGGAAGCCTTCTTATCACTCGAAAGAGCAGCTAGAGTAATGGGTTTAAAGATAAACGAGGAAAAAACTAAGTATATGACTGCAATATTAAATAAAAATCAAACCAAGTACTTTCAAATTGAGAAATTTAATTTTGAAATCGTACAGTTTTACATATTTGGGCTCTCTGGTAGGTGTTAACAATGATAACTCTGTTGAGATTAGAAAAAGAATTGTATTGGCTAACAAGTGTATTTATGGATTAAAAAGACAATTTAGGTCTCAGCTTTTATCCATAAAAAATAAAGTAAAATTATATAAGACTTTAGTCAGGCCAGTCCTGGCATATGGTTCTGAAACTTGGGTCTTATCAAAATCTGACGAAAATATCTTACGAGTTTTTGAAAGGAGAATTTTGAGAGCCATTTTTGGACCTACAAATGAAAACGGGGAACGGAGAATAAAATATAATGAACTATATACATTGTATAAAAAAAGTGATATAGTAACACACATCAAAATTAACTGCCTAAGATGGGCAGGACATGTCATTCGACTGGAGGAACAGAATCCTGCAAGAAGAGTCCTCGTTGCAGTAGTAGAAGGAAGAAGGCATAGGAGTAGACCAAAACTAAGATGGGAAGACGGCGTGGGAGAAGATGCCAAGAAGGTGGGGGAAAGAAATTGGAGGAATGCTGCAAGGAACAGGGACAGCTGGTGGAAGCTTCAAAAGAAGGCCTTGGCTCAAAGTGGGCTGTTGTGCCGATGATGATGATGATGATGATGATGATGTCATACTGGGTTGTCGGCGCCGATTTTCATGAAGTCAAAACTGCTCAAGGCATTACGGGGGTGGGGGGATCTCATATGCCGAAATTTACACAATTCTTCAAGAAATACGAAAAGCACGTGTACAAATACATTTACGTCCTTAAGTATAACTCATGTTAGTCATAAGACACCTAGGCCAAAATGTTTAAAAGACCAATAAATGCACTTGAGTGTATGAATTTAATTTTATTACACAGTAATAAGCGACATGTTTCGGCCACTCATGTGGCCATCTTCAGGGTGATAACAAGAATACCTACGCAATTATAATGTGTCGCAATCAATCCACAGTTAAAAATCATAATTTGGTAAAATTCACAGTTAAAAAAAGAGTACTGTGTACATACGTATAAAATATTAGAACATAAAAAGTTGTTTTTCATGGAGTATAAGTGCTGTGGATGAAGTACATAGAAGACACATGCAGTAAATTACGATGCTGGTCAGTGATCGACGGATATAAATGGCACAGTTAACAACCATCCACATCATCCACAGCACTACAGGCCTACTCCATGTATGTATACACTCAAGCGCATCTGTCGGTCTTCCTAAAAATGTTATACATCTGATTAATTCACGGAACATGGAACATACAAAAGCTATACCAAACTTAACGGCCCCCCCCCCCCCCCCCGTATAAGGTTTAGCCGCTAACACTAGTTCACAGGTTGCTGGATGGACGTGGTCTCCACACAAAGTGTTCCTTCCCCCCCTTCGTAAAAAAGCGATTAAAAGCGAATGTAAATTTATTTCATTTTAATACTTCACATGTCTATCTCTTCGACAGACGCTCCGCCTACAGTGTGAAATGGGTGGAGAGGGTACAACAATTGCAAAGTATACACCATTACTAGCTAAGAAGGCCACTTTGGGCTTCATCCATCTCCAAGGTTACGAAGTTAGATCTAGATTAAAAGAATTCGAACGTCCTACCCATGACACCAGAAGCAACGGCTTGCATGAATCCTCGGAACTGGGGACGATGTATAAATGTAACAGTTTACATTTCCGTCACACACCGGTATGCTCTAACATCAGCGTGATAGGCGACAATTTCATATACACACTCGGACGGATTTAGGGTCACCGATGACCCCGACAGCATCTGGATCACCGCTGAAAGGTACTTTTATACACGGACCCGTTTTTGAACTTCACTTCATTTTCAAACTTACACTTTCTGATTCAGATTGCACTAACACACTTACCAAACCATTGCTGGTATCTCCCACAGAATTACAATGCAGCAAGGCAAAAAAATTAAAGAATAAAAAAAAACAAGAAAACAAAAATAGCAAACAGCTATTTCTCAGTACTGTACAACAGTCTGCTGTTCTCTATTATAAATAACAGCAATATCTTCACGAAATCCGTTACACAGGCACAGAAAGTGAAAGTCAACGTTTCTGCAAGATTAGTTTCCATGCCCTCTTTTCGCCTACTATGTAACATGCTGAACACTTGCATATATGTACTGCACATTAACAACGATGATACTCAGTCCTTAAAAGACCTGGCACAGGCACAGCGATGTAACATTTCCTGCTAAGTCTATACATTAACTCGTTCCTTCTTTTATCTTACAAACAAGAAAATAGCCCACCGTTTCTCCGCCTGCGACGTGCACGTATTTTCTTTCCTTGACAGTATAATGTTACATTACAGGGCAGACAAAAGTAAAGAAATAAACGTAGATTATATGACTGAAGTACATTCACATAATTAAGAAAATAATTCTGGGTTCAGGAATGTACAGCGGTGTGGTCTGGTAGAAATTAGCTAGTTTCTGTGCAACCCACTGCCTCTATCCACAGCGTAACAAAACACTTCTGTCATGAAGGTAACAACATGTAGAACATTGACTGAATAAAGTAATACTAATACGTGACAGCACCATCATACGTGACGGCGTAGCGAATTGTACTGAATGCCTCCAGGTTTACATCTCTTGCATGTAACAGTCTCACTCAGGGGTTTTCCTGATTGTCCTCAGTCTATCCAAGAAAGGAAATTCGATGGTACCATAAAACGAGCCAAGATCTCAGACTTCCACGTATTCCAAATTCACAGTTCATAATCATACCACACTGTAACGCCACACGAGGGTATAACCTTCCATACACGTACCATACCCTTCACACGTGTGTTACATCCGGTTTATTCTTACAGTTGATTATGCTTGAGCCAGATGGCAATAATTACTGTCGTTATGAAGCAGTCAAGAGGCAACTATGCTTCGGTCGGCATCGTAATGGAGCAGTTAATAGGTATCAATGTTAGGTCGACATTTCAGCGAAGGACTTTGTGGACAACACCTATCACACTATATGTTGAGAAATTTCAAATTAAGGGCGTGAATATTCAGTGAAATTGTTATTTCGTAGCGTCCCTAATGTATATACGAACGGATCAAATAAAATGTTACCTGTGAAAATCACTGAGTCATTACGGCATAGTTGATATAGTGTATAATAAGAGTCCGTTCTTGCGTCGTAGGAAGAGGCCAATTTTGCGAATAGTTAGGTTATAGCACGAATGGAAGGAAAATAAGCGATATAAAACGGTAAGCATGTTGAATGAAGCGCCCTGAGCTGTGTCAAGAAAGGCTACTGGTCCAGCACACGTCTGGAGTGACCCAAGAAATCGAAGTATACAAAACTACACACAAATAAAAGTAATTTAAAGTGGCCATAACACCCCCAAATTGCCGACAAATTTAAGACCAACGTATTCAAGGCTTTCTGAATCTTAAGAACCACGACAGCACTTCAACATTTTTGTTAAACCTCATCAACTTTGTTCCCAGTTTATGTTCTTTATGTGGTCATATTTTCTGACTACGTGGTGCAACCGGCCGCTTCACAAATTGTTGTAGGGTTGCTTCAAATGTAAGTTGTGGGGAGTCTTTCATGCACTGTTGCTCATTCTGTTGCAACACCTACCAAAGGAAAGAGAACATGTGAGTCTTTTGTTGTTGTTGTTGTTGTTGTTGTTGTTGTTGTTGTTGTTGTTGTTGTTGTTGTTGTTGTTGTTGTTGTTGTTGTGTGAACTGTTTGAAGAAAAACATGACTGTGAGGGCAGTGATGTAAGAGGTAGCGGAGAGAAGTTGCTGTGTGTTCAAGTTATAAGAGTCTTCTAATGTGTGTAGAATAAAGCACAAACTATGGATACCAAGTACGACAGTCATCACTCAGGTGGCTTTAATCCCCCTGTATAATCCTTGCGATGGATCCATGTTCCCGATGAGTATCCAGCTCCTGTAACCGTAAGTCGGGATTAAAGGTGGACGGTTACAGTGGTTTAATTACAACCATGTTTCTTAGATTTAATTTAACGTACAATGAACCTTCTTTTTTATTACACAGCTGAGCTGTGGAAGTATAATTTAGTTAGAAACGTAACATCAGTTTCAACTAAAACGAAGTGATGTGATAATGGAAAAGTCACGCCTTCCAGGTTTTTACACCGCATTGACTGACACACAGTTACCGACTTTTCGAGGGATCATAGTGCCTCCCAATAGCGGTACATATTTATCAGTCGATACGGCGTCATATTCCGGAAGACCTCAGTCGTCAATAACCGCCGTGAGAACGTCAAATGGCGTGACTACGTTTGTTCCCGTCTGAATTAAATACAAAATTACAGTTTCAAAGCTACGTTCATCGAAATTCAAGGATAATGGCCTTTCATTAATTCTTCATGTCTGCCTTTGTTAACCATGCACAGGCGTAATCATACTTTCAATTAAGCTTTGTTTAGCTCAAACGTCCAATGACGCACCAATAGGGTATACATAATTGCACCCATTGTATAAACTACGAGAAAGAATTAGAAACAGGCTTGTATAAAGCAAAAGAACCGTTGTACAAGGAAATAAACAGTTATTAATAAAGCAAGTTCCTTGATGGAACGGAGAAGTGCTATATTATGAAGATTTATCCTGCATTCAGTTCAACAAAAAAAGCAAAAATGTGGTAATCCTTAAAGCAGAAATAGGATTCCATCCAAAAAAAAAAAAAGTATGTTCTCCATCAAACATTATGCCTCTCGAAACGTTAAGAAGCAAGTCCGCAGGAGAAAGATGAGGAAGAAGATTTTCAATTGGAACAGTTGCAAGACCTTTTCAGTAACATCTAATTTATGTCAATAATAGAAAGAAACCGGTCACTGGGTATTTTAAAGAATTAGCCCAACATTCGTCTGAAGGGATAGATAAAACAACGAAAATTTATCTTTAAGGTTACTTTGCATCGGTCCAGAAACTCAGATTTGGGAATGTCGCGAGTACGAAGCAGGCATGCTGTCTCTTGAAGAGTGACGTTCGACAAATTTGATCGGAAACAAGGTATGAAGTATGAACTGGATTCAACTGGCTCGGGTCAGAACCTCCTGACGACCTTCTGTAAACACGGTACCGAACATTGTGATTGCATGAAGCACCAAAATTTATTGACCGGCGCTTAATTATCAGCTACTATGGAAAGACCAGGCAAACCCCAAGCAGTTACCTAGTCGTACATCAAGGCTATGGTTGTCACTCAAACACGTTATTAGGGTAGGGCTCGACAAATTAGGGGCGCCAGATCGCCATGGCGCCTAGCATATTCCAGAGTAAACTAATTACGTGTAGCTCCTGTCATGTTTTGAAAATCCAAACAACAATTTGGCCACAGAACCGCCCATCCTCGCCCGATAGCAATGTGAACACTAAAATCTTTGTTTATCCATTACTTGCAAACGTACGCATTACAGTGACTGGTGGTGCGCTTCTCCTTACCATTATATTAGATGGCGTGAAGTGTAGTTCGTATACCGATTAGAAAGTGCAGACAAATTCATGTGGATCATCAGCACGTCTCGCTCAAAGCATAAAGAAATACTGCCATTCCTGCATAACGGGAATTAGCACCGGCACATCAGAACAGGGAATTGCGCAACTTTCACGGCTCTTCTACAGTTATTATACTAACAAGACCACGGAGTATACAACGAACTGGTCATATAGGTACATACAAAAATACTGCATGACAACTGTTTCGAAACAACCAAAATCGAGAAGATGAGAACATAACATTTAAGAGTCGCACTGGAAAAATGCGCGACCAGGACAGAGTAGTCGATATAGCGACTCATTACGGGCTGACGGTTCGGGGCTCGAAACCCTGTGGAGGCGGGATTTTCCCCACCCGTCCCGACCACCACCGGTACCAACCCAGCCTCGTGTACGAAGAGTACCGGGACTCTTTCATGGCGGCTAAGCGACTGGGCGTGGCGTTAACCATCCGCATCTAGCGCCAAGTTTAAAGAAAGGCTACAGGCCTACCTCTACCCCCGCAGTGTTCCTTCATGGCATGTTACAGGGTGAATTTTACTTTACATTACTGGGAAAATAACTTGTGAGAATGAAAATTAGTGTCGTGTCCAGCGGCGGCTTTGGTATTGGCAGTTTTCCGTGCCAGTGCAAAGAGATTTAGTTAATAGGTGAAAACCACGAAAATAGTTTATTTTTAAACTATAAAGCGCTGGTACAGTGCACTTTGTTAGGGAGGAGACAGACAGTAGCGGAATCACAAACATATCTAGGAATTTTGGCACGTTATAAACCCAGGATCTGAATCACGTACATCCAGAATAAGAACCAGACAGTGGTGGTAATAAATGACTTACAACCATCACGTTTCTATGAAGCCGTATAATCGTGGACCGAAACCAGATGAGGCCACGAATTCGTTACTAGCACTACGTTTTCGTGGACATCTTCATGCAAGGACACAAATATTATACGAGGGGGAACAGCGTGTGGATTATGCCACTTAACTTATTCACACGCTACAAGTCGTTACTTCATCATGATTTCACCATAAGCAGTTAAAACACAGATAAAAACGGAAGTGACGATAGGGTTTACAGCTGTGAAGGGAAAACATTACAACGCTTTCGTTGGCATCTTGATGAGATCATCACATTTCTTAAAATAACGCTGACCAAAGAAAGGCGCTGCAGGAAGGTTGCTTATACAGATATCAGTCCTCTTTGATAATATCTGTTGATCATTACTTCTACTGCTCTTTTTATGAAAAAACTGCTCTATTTGAGAAGCAAAACAGAGGACAGAAGTGGTATAATGTGGTTGAAAGCAGGCTTTTGGAAGCTAAGCCGTATTAAGAGAAGATTCAAGAGAGGAGGATGCGCCCTATGTTTTGGGGATGAAGACGCTAAACATACATTATGAAAATGTTAAAAAACGAAGACATGAAACGAAGGTTTGTACGTGGTGAATGGTTGAAGATGAGCCAGACTGTGACCTACAAAAAAGCATTAAACTGTACGAACGGAACACAGATGGGAAATACAACATTAAACCCCGACGAGAATGGGAAAATGAAGTCAGAAAGGCAGACACCTTACTAGAGGCTAGGGCGTAATAGTATAAGAGAAGAAGAAATTATTTAATACATGGGGTAAATCTGTAACGGTAAGTAAATGCATGAAATAAACGTGCTGAATTCACATACTGCATTTTAATGTTTATTGTGTGCTTCACGTTTATTTAATATAAATGTAAATATCTCGAAGAATAAAAGCATTTCTTAATAGGTGGACACGAAACGAATCGTAAATATCTGCTGTATTAGAAATGAATTAATTATTCTTCTACTTCAAGTTTACTAAAGGCTTTACAGTACAGAAGTTACCAAAGATCTGTTAAACCAGAGCGGACGTATAGGCCTACATTCGAACTGTCAGACGTCCCTGAAAAACAATGCGTTGCTGGCAATCACACCCCACCAACCAAGCGACCAGCCAGCCAGACAGCCAACCAACTCCAGACTGGCCAGCAATGTGTTATTGAAACTCCTAAACAGAATACACACTCTGAAACTTCGACTGGGACGGAAGAATATGGCGCACACTAGAGCATATAAGTGCCTGTTACCGAGTTCCCAACGTCCGTTCCCCGCGAAGACACGACCAAATTTTTGAGGAACTGTAAGTACGAACCCTCCGCACTCCCGCCTATCACATTTGTGGACCGCGAATTTCCCAACCGAAACAAATTGTCAGCATCGCATGCATTCCTTTTTTCCCCTCTCTCCTGCTCATGATATAAGCTCGACGCACAATGTATTTCTAGAAAGCACTGTATACACCAACCCGGTTGTCATCAACCCACATTTATATGCTTTCTTTCGGGGGAAATGCCCCGCCTAAAAACAATTCCCTGTAAGCGGCCTTTTTTTCCTGGGTCTCAATTGACCACGGGGTAACGAGGACCACCTGTATGCAACAGTTTTGTTTTTATAATACGTCTTACTTATGCATTATTATAATTATGTCAGACTGCTTATACAAAGTCTAAACATATACCAAAAAGGGTCCACCATTGTTCTTAGAAGGCTAGAAGAAAATCCAAGCAAGGGACGAACAGAACATTTTCTTTGCGTTTTAGAACTTGCTTAATGAAGATCCAGCCATCTGTTGCTGACTTTCGGAACTCTGCACACTCATTAACAGGACGTCCTGCAGGGAATACGGCTTCGTTAGAAATTGTACTAGATTCACAGGAAATCCAAGTACATCAAGTTCACGTTCTTAGGCATGATAAGCATTGTTTCAAGATTGAAAGGACGTTTCAAAGGGTAAAATCTTATACGAACGAAAGGAAATAAGCTTAGGGGTTCATCGGCGTAAAACGCAGCAGCATTGTTTATATTGTCAGGTCTTCACGCCTTTCTTCTTAATATCCAGTTGCTTTCAGATGTGCTTACTCTTCAAAGGTTGAAAGCATTTCTCGTCTCTACCAAGCGTGCTACAAGACCCACCCATTTCATTAGTCTTCATTTGGTCCAGCCAATTTATTTTCCGTACTAGCACTGAATTATGGACTCCTCTACACGATTGTTTTAGGGGGCTCGAGTACCAAATTTAACACAGATATGTTAACCCAGTGTATTCAAGCAGTAACAGTGATGGCGAGGAACTACTGGATAGCTGTGCTTCTAAGTGGTTATTGCTACAAGAATTATCTGTGTGCGAGTATCAAGTGCATCCAATGTTGACAGAATAATTTTGGAGAATATCACCATCTATATGAGAAGTTAAGAAATTATCCAAGTCGATTTTTCGAATATTAAGAACGGAAATTTAACCGTTTAAAGCCTAGCGGTAACTTTACATACGACCAGGTTTAACATTAAAAAATTCTACGTGGTGCCCACATTGCGTTTATGTGTTTTGTGTGGATGTCAGAACAAACAGCAACTTGTGCCTTATAAAACATTAAGAGATTGGTTTTTATAACCGAAGTGGAGAGTGTTCACAGCGCGGTACGCACTGAGTCCCTATGTAAAACAGATACGCTTCGTCTTTAAAGTGTTAAACCTTTATGTTTTGAACTTGCCACGTTAAAAATGCAGAAGAAATGGAAAAAACTGTTATCCCATTGCGCACTGAGGCATGTCGAAATAATTTCTGTTCCAGTGTACTGTAATATATTTTCGTCCTAATGGATAAGCCTACATATACTTGCATTTACTTATTACGAACATTCATACTGTAATGTTAGTTACAAGACGTTTTCCATGTACACACTTAGCTACTGGTGCTTCATTTACGCACCTCGCTTTTGAATCTCCAATGGGTGACACCGCCGTAGGTGTAAGGATGAAGTACAAGTACGTTTCTAAAAATCGAATTGCTCGTGTTGTACGATGCCCGTATAAGGGGACTGCAGCAGTTACTCAATATCTGGATTATTGCTTTCATCATCACGATCACACAACCACTACTGTCTACAGGTACGCACTGCTACACACCTGACCACTGCTACACAATGCGGACACTGTTACGCAGCGCGAACTGCGGCATACTGCCCACATAGCAAGATAAGCACAGACAGCCACAAACACAACAAAGAAAAGAAATACAAAAAAAAGGCTCTCTCCATTGCAGGTGTCACTTGCCCCAACGCGCCCAACGTTTTGCCAATAACGAAAATAAAAGCTTAATCGCGTATGTAAACTGCGTTATGAAAAGCACACTATAGTTTTATACAACTCACTGTTCATGTAAGTAATTGTTTGTTTTCAGAAATTAACCGCGCATGACTGAACACGGCCACCAGGACCGGCATAAACACGATTTACATTGCTTATTAAAATGACTTACTGTTTGTACTGCTTTCACATGGAATTTCTGTCCGGAGCTTCAGTGTAACATATCGGTTATGATGATTCGGGTTCGCCTGATTCCGTAAGGGTGGTCTGCAAAACACGCAGGCAATCAACTTTTCCACAACCACTGCACTTCGATCCGCTCTAATCACTGCATGGAACAAGTCCTACTATGATGATACGCGCATCCGTGTCTTGCGAGCAGGTCGCTTAAAGCGCTTGAAAAATGAGAGAGACTTCATTCCTCCAGCGCCCAGCGAGTTGGCAAGCGACCGGACCGGTTTCGGCTCGGCTTCGTCTTGCGCGCTTCCATTTACAATACAATGTTCCATTCTTCCCTATAGACGACCGTCTTGGCTCCGTCTTGCGCGTATCCTTACATTTCAAGTTTACAGGTCTCAGATATGTACACGGTTGTGAATGCGTTCATAAATTTTCATGTTTTAAAGTTATATAATTGTTGTGAAGAAACCTAAGACGTTAATAAATGGTTAATCGTGAAATATGGGTGTATCTTTTATTAAATGCACTAATAAACTAGAAACGCCGCGCATATTCCTTGAGATAAAAACAGCCACGCAACTACGATAATTAGACACTGAGGACAAATTGTTAAAGTAGTTAACCTGAGACGGCTGCACGGTATGTTGGGCCATGGCGATTAGTAAATATTGACTCCTACAGTTACACTTCAAGGACTGCTTGGTCCTGAGAATGGAGACAATATGATTCTCCGAAACGCCAGTGACTATACAGCAGTCAAGAAGGCGCAAGCTACCAGAAGACTTTGTGTCTTTCTCACGATGTTTCTCTGCCTGATGTTACTTTCTATTATACCTATGCAATCTCCTCTAAGCTCTGCTTTACACACCCTCAGACATGCGAAATTTGAGATTCTCACGGCCAGGGCCAGTTTAAGACACTTCTGAGCCCAATACATAAATAAGATTGGAGGCCCCCGCAATGCGTAGGGGAGGTGGGATAGCGTCGTCGGTATAGTCACTAAGCCACGAGCACAGGGTCCGAGGACTGTGTTCGATTCCTTGTCGGCAGAAGAAATTTCTTTCTTTTCCAAAGACTTCATACGGTTCTAGGCCTGACCCAGCCTCATATTAAGCCGTTATGGACGCCTCTTTCTACGGCGGTAAAGCGGCCGCGGCGTTCAGCTGACTCATTGCCACCATAAAGTATAGGAGATCCCATTCGTCCCGTTTTTATGGATTACGAAGAGCTTTGCCCTGGTGTCCCGGAAAATTGTGTCCGGGACACAAATATCCCGGGGTTTTCCAAGTCATAAAAAAACATTTCTGAAAATGTCTACAAACATTCTGACTTCTCCACAGTGGGGAAAAACGTCTATATGTGTTGGACAATCATCAACTGGCCACTAACAAGAAGGACCAGAAGAGAGAGAGACAGACAGACAGACAGACAGACAGACAGAGAGACAGCGATGTAATTAGTGATTGTAGAGTCTGAACTGGGACTGCGAAGGATATGTATGCGAACCGTATGTAAAGAAACATCAGTAAACTGAGTGTCTGAGTTTGAGTACTATTCTCATTCATATTCTACCATTTCTTGTATGCCATAACTTTTTCGTCCCACCAACCTACTCTGCTTGTTTCATTGCGCGAGAAGTAAAAAAAAAGGCTTATAACCCCCCCCCCCCCCCCCCCTCGACAAGAAGCATGCTTCTTGGTCTTTAAAAATGGGATCCATAATCAGCTTCATATCCACTGACTAAATGGTTACCACAGCTAACAGTTGCTCAGCTGGCCAAAACATCATCAGTCTTTCATGCTGTATAAAGGTTCATTACATTGTTAAAAAACTGGCCATTTGATAATATCCGTAGCCAGTTTAATCCAGTCCAAAACCGCACCCTATTCCTTTATGACAAACTTGTATATTATCCGACAGTACGTTGCTGTAATTGCCGATCCAAGTGGTTGCGCGGTCTAAAGCGTAGGTCTGTGGCCGAGCGCTTGCTGGGATCGTGGGTTCGAATCCCACCGGGGACATGGACGTTTGTCTCTTGTGAGTGTTTGTGTTGTCAATTACAGGTCTCTGCGACGGGCCGATCCCTCGTCCAGAGGAGTCCTACCGACTGTGGTGTGTGTTTGTGATCAAGTTAAAATAAACAACCTTGACACCTACCGTGGGTAGCTAGAAGAAGTAAGGACTACAAAATTACACGCTGCTGTAATTTAAGTCTCCAACTGACGTCTCTCCAGGCTTCCGGACTGAAATTATGCATGCATATTTTATCTCTCCTATGCTTACTACCCAAATAATATAAGGTGAATACTAAAAATGATGAAGAAGCTCCTCATTATATAATTTTATCCGTCGGGCGGGAGACCAAGCCTGACGTCCACTTAGAACAACAGGTAACATTAAAATGATGCTCTAGTTGTAGGCGTTTTGGTCTCAGGTACGAGACGAAAGGCTTGAGCGCTAAAATACAATGGGAGCATCTGGCTTATTACTATTAATCTTTGGCACATTCAGTTCATTCTTAGCGAGAGTAACAGAAGGAACGCACGAATCGTCAACAGCGCATTAGATCGTACTTCCTATGTTAGTGGCTTCAATGAAGTCAAGCTTCGTGCTCTGCAGCCACTGAGATATGCAACGGAGGCTTTATGCAAGGTTATCCCAAGTGCTACACGATTAACGAAGCCTTTTACAATTCAACGACAGACAAATCCAGAAAACTGTCGTGAATACACAGATACTGCTTACGTGGGCTCTTCAACGATCCGCATCGCGAATGTTCTGTCAATGTTCTCCAAATTCAGCACGAATCTGATCTCAGTAGAGCAGTGAAACAAAAGCAAGCACTGACTTTCATTTTAAACTTCAATTACAGGCCGGTGCATAATTTGCAACGTGGCCAAATTTATAAGAGCCCAATATCTTTTTCGTGTGGAGATGCGTGATTGAAAACATCTTCAACATTGATAATACAAATACTGCACTTAACTGGAGTCGGCAACTACCAATGTGCTTGAATTCGCAATGTGGAGGGGTCTTGTGTTCGATTACTGACCCGTGACTAGCTACCTCGAGGTTCTTCGTGGTTTCCCCCCACCAACTGCAGGAAAATGATGGGACAGTGCTTTCAAAAAGGCCACGATTACTTCCAGATCTCTTCCAATATATTACTACATTCATAAACCGTTGTTAAACGAAGAAACGTCACGCTCCTGGTGCAAAGACTGCGGTACTGTGAATCTGTCAGCACATTTCCCTCTTTTGCCAAAGATGGAAAAACATCATACCTTGTTTACATGCCGATATTAGATTTAATGGCACAACGTTTGTTTTTTGTCTTAGAACCAATCGTAACACCACTACCGCCACAACCACAACCACGCCGCCGCCACCGCCGCCACCACCACCACCACCACCACCTCAACTATCACCATCATTATCA
Organism: Coptotermes formosanus; assembly: GCA_013340265.1. NCBI lineage: Eukaryota > Metazoa > Arthropoda > Insecta > Blattodea > Rhinotermitidae > Coptotermes > Coptotermes formosanus. The sequence goes on along the minus strand of BLKM01003593.1, from coordinate 2,817,802 downwards.
TCATTATCACGGTTTCAAGGACTCAGGCCTCATGGCCCGTTCCGGTCTCAATACACATCATAATCCAGAAGTCTCTGTACTGGAGTCCTGTGCTCTCCTCTCCTGCTGGTTGATATTTCGTAATAGCGTGCAGTAGCATCGATCTGTCCACTCTGTTGACATGTTGTATCCATTTACTTTTGTAGTTGTCGATTTCTTCCAAAATTGACTGTGTTTTAAGTTCTTTAAAACATCTCAATTACTTCGGTAGTCAAACAGCCTGTATTTTGTTGTTTTCCTCCAAATCTCTGCTGTAATGAGTGTCGATTTATTCTTCTTCTTCCGTATAGAAGTTACACAGCATTATAGTAGCGTGTCTATAGTTAATGTGTTGTATACTGGTAGTGCCGTTTGCTTCCGGACTTTGGGCGGTAAAAACCTCCGTGATAACTGATACTGATAATAGCCCCACCCTTCATGGGGCAAGTGTGATTAGTCGTCGTTTAGACTGGGGTTTCACCAATGTCTCCCTTTTTTTAAGTAGTTAAGATAATGTATACATGCATATGTGTGCGTGCACGCGCGCGCGTGCATGTAGGTATGTCAAGATCCAAGGGGCACCAGCGTTTATGGCTATATGTACCTCAAAAAATTCAAGGTAAAAAGTTCTTTATTTAACACGGCATTGTATCTAATAAAACTGTACATCCGTCTTACAGTAAAGGGGACTGATGAATTATACGTTTAGCTGTAAAATTAAACAATGATAAATGACGGGTCAGGAAGTGATTATATTCGGGTGAAGGTGTGATCCTAAAGCAACCTCTGACAGACAGTGAAGAAAGCAGATTCGCCGCATGTTAGATAAGACTTAAAGAACAATGTGAATGAGCCGTGTGATGTGTCATGACAGGGAAACTATCCATGACCTAGACAAAGAATGAGCAGACATAAAACACCTGCCCCATTATGCGCGTGTGTGGAAAACACTGTAAATGGTTAATTTTGGTAGTTTCTATCCATGAAATGACTATGACCAAATTCCGGTCATAAACAAACCTCGTAGCTGAGATGATACTTGGAAGCAACGATCAGTTCCTTTCAAAGCCAAGCTCTCACTTCAGTTTATACGTAGATTAAAACGGTCAAGACGCTGATTTGCTACTGTCACTTTAATAGTCTCTATAAAGTCTAATACAAACGTTTTGGAGGATCCTGCTAGCTAAATTACGAGAGTAACCTGAGGACGGAGGCAACAGTATCATCTGAAACGTCTGTGCACTTCTACGATACTACACTGCATCACATCCCTCGTTATGATCATAGCCATAACCATAAAAACCTCACGTCTCCATTATTACCTCCATCTTGTCCTTTATTTATCTTAAATTATTGTCATTTAGTGTAACTCACGTTAAAAATTCGCTCCCGCTTTCCGCTGTTTGTTTCTGTTCCTAATCACGAAGATTAAACGAACCCTATAGAAATCGATACAGATGCTATGCATGTCAAAAACAGAGGGAGAAAGAAAAAGCTTTCATGAAGCGTGGTTCACTTTAAATACTGTTACAATTAACCTGTAAGGACCGTCTAGCAGAAAAATTCGTGGACACTTTACTATCACAGCTACACGTTACGGCATGAATCTCATTAAGCCATCATCAGGCTGTAGTAAAACCAGTGCACACAGGAAAACCACGTAACACTACGAACACTTAGATTAACTGAAATTCCAATTTAGATTTGTATTAAGGACGGTAAGACTGAGGTTGCTATTATTTCAATCTAACATTATATAGCATCACACGATTTCCTCTGTATATAACTGTTACTACCGCCTGATGATGGCTTAATGAGAATAAAGCCGAAATATGTTAGTGCCATATTTAAGAAAAATACGACTTTTTTTTATTAATGGTTGTGTCTGACGATCGTTGCTCCTTATAACTGTATCCAAACAGCACAACGCGATATCCCACATTAAGTTAAATACTGATATCGCAAAGACAACTAACTGGATTAAACACACAGCCTTATTCTGCAAACCGTTATATACGTCCGTGAACAGTGCGGACTACATGGGCGATTACCCCACTTCGGTAACCCTCGAAAGAAATTTCCCTGTTTTTGGTAAAAGCTAATTTGTGTCTATTTGTGCTACAGCGCACCGGTTGTAACACACAATGAGAAATAATGGCTAGATTTCATACACGGTGAGGGAAGTCAATCATAACAATTATCTAGGTTAAAATCCAATGTGTCATGTCAAGGCGTGGGCAGTCTCATAAAAGTCATTCCCTTAGAACCACACATCTATCTCATATCACAAACCGAACTTGATGAAAAGCCTTCACGCGCCTCTCTTGACGTTCTGTACCGCATAAAAATTACGTACTGGGCCAAGGGAACTCTGAAGAGTTTTCGGAGTCGTACTGCGATGTGACCAACTGCAGTGACGTGTCCATCCGACAGTGGTTCGCTATTTAAAATCAAAAGGCTTACTGACAGTTATTAGTAGCAGTGTTAGTGTATTATGTTTAACTGAGGGCTAAAATGAACTGAAGGATTTAGACAACAAGTTTTAATCTGCCTCACCTTTAGAACAGGGACCACCAGTTCCGAAGTCGGTATAGCAAAATTCCGTCACATTTCATAAAACAAAGAACTAGATCTTATCCGTGCAATGTTATCTGTAAAAAGATCCATAAACTGTCTCTAAACTGAGATATTACTTGTGGTTACTAGTTTAAACCGAGCAAGCCTTGAAAAGCTGCTATCAGCTCAGGTACTGCAGAAATTTCTCGCCTTCTATGGAACACGAGGCCCCGCATTTTTGTTCCAAAATATATTTGATAAATAAATAACCTCGACAGTACATGCTTATAAAATCAACGAAACGAAAGCACACCAAATCTGGAGGAGTCCTTCACTAAGCCTACGTCGTCTACTTCGAATACTGGTTGCTCTCTGCTTCAGATTTGCCTGCTGCAGGCGACATGGCTAGTGATGGAAACTTTTGTGTGCGTTTTACAGTAAGTAAGAACCCTAAACCTATTCCGTGTCTCATAATGTGTAAAGCACTTACGAGTTTCTATAATGATGACAGTGTTCTGTCAAGCGCTGATCTCTATTCTCAACAGACTAGGGTTCTCAAAGCATCAGGGTCACTAACATTATGAGCTCTGCCACGACTGCTCCGTCTACTGAGTTTAAAAAATTCATTACGAACGTAACGAACGAAGTCAATTCCACTGTGACAAAAACAACCTATCAGTCCTATCAGTAAGTATAACCCTACTAATTTACTGTTATTTTTTACTTCAATAAAACTATTTAATATGAATTTTCAGGCAAGATCCGGGGTTCGAATCTCGGAAGAAGCAGATTTCTCTCTTCACCATAACCGTCCAGCCTCGTATTCAACGGGTACCAGAGGTTCTTCCTCCGGGAGTAAAGTGGTCGGGCCGTGAAGCTGACCATTCGCCCAGAACGGCTGTTAGAAAAGGTCAATTGGATGGACTGCCGAGGTTAAGAATGAGTGGACAGGTACCCTCACTCCCCCTACATGCCTTCGCGGTATGTACAGAAACACCTTTACTTCTCAACTTTCCTTTTGTTATACTTTATTGGCGAAGTGTAAATTGAACAGGAGGTCTCATCCTGTCTGTATCAAAATTTCCCGACCACGGAAGTCCCGGACTTAAGCCTCCGCACAGGCATCTAATCATGAAAATTACAAATCAGTTTTTAAAGTCGGCAACTCTGAAATTAGTGGACCCAGTTCTAAAAATCAGACTTATTTTATAAATTAAAAATGTTAGTTAATATAAATTAATTGTTAGGTTCCGTTGCAGCAACCCAGTTCAAAAACACTGCATCCATGTGGACGCCCTACCTGCACAGCCCACGTCCTGGACTTATTACTTGATGTGGATGCCTTGGCGGTGGTGACTGTGTTCGTCGAGGCGACGCTGTTCTTCGTGGAACTGTTGCTGTTTTGCTGTTGCTGTTTCTGGTGCGCGGCTGCTTGCTGTTGAGTCTGTTGCATGATCTGATGGATGAGGTCCAGCTGCTGTTTCGTTAGGCCTTCACTGTTTACAGCTTGGGCGCTGCTGGAAGCCTGCACAACAAATGACCTTATAACGGTGGTGTGGCGCGAAACCTTTCCTAATTGTAATATCTTTAAGTAAAACGACAGTACGTGTGCTCGATCGTGCCTTCCTCGTGACAGTCGTTCAGTGATACGCATATCTTATTAGAGGTACAGTGAAAGTCCAATAAGGTCACACTCAAGAATGGACGAACGGCAAGGAGCAGTCCCCACATTTTCCTGAATTTACATTCGGGCGTTTGGAGCCATTAAAATTACGTAAAACATACGCTATTTTCAATGCTAATTTCGACATATGTGCCTACATATTTCCGTCGTGTTACGCAGAATCCCTATAAGTAAAGTGAAATTAAAGATTACGTAGAAACCCTAAAGGCTCGTTCAGTCCGAGACAATGTAAGACAAACTTCTACATGATGCCCGGTCGCCCTCTTTCGTTTCGGCATTTCACCAGCAAATCGAGCCATTAAGGTATCCCAAACGCCCGTTACCGGTGTAATAACATACATTCACCTTGAAACGCAATATAGGGCTTTGTCGTCGAAATAAGCGATGAGTAGCTATATAGACTACGGACAGAAGTCGGAAGAGGCGAGTAGCCATAAAAAACTGCGGACTGCAGTCCAACTTGTGGTACGAAGCGGCGATTAAACTCATTCAGTATACAAGAGAGGCAAGGTACATATAGCGTACTACTGAGGCGCGTTCGTGTAACCCTTTTTGCCGTGGAAAAGCAGTAAGTGTTCATATTCTGAGTGTGCGTTTGTAGCCTTAGTTATCGAGCATACAAAGCCCATGCGCCGTATTATATTGTCATCTTTGGCCTGCACGGCTCTACCGTATTTTCTTCATTACCTCATACCTGGCACAATTTTCGGAAAAAAAGTTATGGAACGTAAAATGTGTGTTATGACTTTCTCTACACCTTTTGTCTGAAACATTTCTAATTCTAAGAAGACTTCAGCGAGATACTACAATAAATGTACATAAGTCTTTATGCAACGTACCGGTTATTCTTCTCAGACTTTAAGAAACTTGAATTTCCTCGACAGATTTTCGAAAAATACTCAAATATAAAATTTCATGAAAATCGGTCTAGTGGGAGCCGAGTTGTTCCATGCTGACGGACGGACAGACACGCATGGCATAGCTAACAGTTGCTTTTCGCAGTTCCGCGACCGCGCCTAAAAACAGCGATATCACGGCACTATCTTATCAATACATCATCGTTAATTTTTGTAAAATCCACATGAACCTTAAATCCTACTGCAATATTACCACTTTTACATCCGTATGTAGCTTGAAAGTTGAAAACTTAATGTGAACCTAGTTCAGTAGACAAAAAGAAATATTCATCCAAAAATATACAAGAAGGCGTACACGGATAAGTTTATTTCGCAAAGTACAGTTCGGTCAATAATTTCCAGTTTTCTCCGTTATGCTGCCCCCTTGCGTAAAGATATTTGCCCGCCAAATTACTTGTTTCGATGTGACGGCCTAGACGTGCTGTTGTGCAGGTCATGGCTTTATGAATATTTCTCTGTACAAATATACAAAATTAAGACACAGCGGGGAGGTCATGCCCATGTACATACCATGATATCCGAAACTACTAACCAGGTTTCGATTAAATTTGTTACTGAGCATGGGAAATATGTTAAACAAGCACAGGTTAATATCAGTTAAATGTCAATATTACTACAGATAACTTTACTAACAAGGTTATTCAGAAAAGTCTAATAAGAAACAATAAATAAAAAAAGCAACTGACTACGGCGTACGATCTGCGAGTTTAATTTTGGACATGTTTAGATGTGGCGAATTTTTAACGCATTTGGAAAATGCAAGCCTACGTAAAATGAAGTACGTCCATCCTGGTTTTACACTGTTTTCGCCTGTTTTAAGTGAGTTACTTATCAACGCTCTCACTTGGTGAAGCTATATAGCGTCAGTGATACATGAATTAGAATGGAGCAGTGGAATGATACTTAAAGGGGCAAATCGAAGCACACGGAGAAAACCCCGTCCCAGTGCCACTCCTGTCTTCGTCTTGGTCTTCTTTGGACATTCTGCGTAACTCCTTTTTCTGTCTGTTTTTATTGCAAGTTGAGCTTCATGTTATTTGTGTTTACGTCAATGCAGAACGACGTCTCTGTCATATCGAAACAATACTACGTGGATGATGAGCAAGAAATTGTTTGCGTGGAAGCAAATCGTGGGTTACTTGAGGAATTTCACCTCAAAAAAGAGATAAAAATTTTCCATAAATTTGGTCAGCACAGCAGGTTCGGAATACGATCACGTGACTTTCCGAGTCACGGCGTAGCAGGCGCGACCTATTTTGCTGATCATTTAAACAGTGCCTTGCGTGGGGAGAAAATTATGGCTGGTGATCTGCGAAAGATACGGAAAGAAGCTATCTGCTTGTTGCTTATTTTTGAGGGGCTGTGGTAAGCTATGAACGAAGAGTCAAGTCATGACTTTGAATACCCTGAAGATGCAAGCATAAGACTTCTTCGAAACGTCGGTAACCACTTACCAGTCCGCACGGCGTCATATACACATATTAACCTCTTCTGACAATGGAAACAGCAAGCTCTGTAACGTCTGTAAATATTTACCAGTCTACACGGTCTCACATCCCAGTAGACTTCAATCTTCATCAGCACCGCCCTGATAACCTAAAATCTCGCAAAACCAATAACAGCTGAACAGTCAACCTTCGAGGTACGATCCGAATCCGAACTTTTGCGAGTGCCTCACACTCAAATGGGACACTCAGTTCGCCCATACTGAAAGCATGCTCCCAGTTTTATATTTCTGCAGTTCAAGCACCTATTTCCTTCAGGAAGTAAAGTATTATTACGGACTCTTACAGTGTAACACCTGTACGGATTTTTAAAATGCAAGAATCCTTGACTCAAACGCTTCTGTAACAAAAATTGTCAAATTCTGTTAACAACGAAATGCTGAATGTGCAACTACCAATAAACGTACAGCAAATTGCAGCTCCACTGAAAATGAAATTATCCCGCATAATATAATGCTATTGCATGGATCAAATTTACATTGAAATGCTGAAGAAATCTGCTCACTATAGTTGTTTTCGTATTAAGTGCATCAAATAAACTTCTATGGCTGAGGGAAGGAGAGACATTTAACAAGCTCGTTACAGAAGCGACCTACGATTGGATGTAATGTTGAATTATAGCTTTATTCCTTGAATGGTAGTCGATATTGGACTGAAGCATCACTTGGATACAAATGACATACTAATGAATGATATTACATCAAAATGGATGACGAAGTTACATGGTTGTTCAATGTCCCAACCATGAACTTACTGTTCGCTACTGCTACCGCACTACATGCAACTAGAACGCCAGCAAGCACATAATCAGAACGTCGCTATGGATATGAGGTGCACATATTTAATTTGTAGTTACGTATTCTGATCACATCTAGCAGCAACAAATATCAACGCTGCACGCTATGTGCTCAAAATATCTGTGCTAGTAGAAAAAACTGAAGCTTCGAACATCAGCGTGACGAATTCGCTTACATTATTTTGAACACTTCTGGCATAGATACGGTCGTAAAAGTCTATTCGTGAACACCCCAAGACATCTTCTCCTATCAACAGCTTTTATATAAAGACGCATTAATTGTTCTCCCCCCTTTTTATTTTCAGTCTAAGGCACTGTCGACAGAAATGGCGTACACTAGCTGCAACCATTGTCTTTCTGTGCCTTAGCAGATTCGTACTGGGGACTTCAGCAGCGTAATTATGATCATCACCACCACAACATTGTCACAATCAACCTCACCATCGTCTGTTGCTCCTCCATTCTCAACCCAGTCACCTTACGTGTATCCACCAGAATAATCAGACACTACTCAGTACGTAATGCTCTGCATCGCTTAATGTCAGTCCTTCAGCCAAATGTGTTACTGCGGCTAGTGGTGTCTGTAGAAATATTGATATGTTCAGTCACCATAGTACTTCGCTAAAGCACATAATTAAATATTACGTCATTTGATTTATAATTTGTTTTATGTACATTACTTACCCTGTGGGTTATCCCGCTTTTCACAGGAAACTGTGTCTTTTAATCAAGTCCTATTCTTTAAATGGCTTTCTAGATTGTATCTTACACTATTGTAATGACTTCTGTTTTTTATTTTTGTACCTCCTTTTGTAAATTTTTATAATATACACATATTATTTAATATTATATGTTTTGTCTTATGCGACCTGTAGTTGTCGCCTCATCTTCCTAATGTTCCCTTTTTAATTTCTTACTTATGTGCCCTGCATGTAGTCGACTTTTCCCCCATACTATATGTTTGTGCAGTTTCTGTAGTCGGCCTTCCAGCTGTTAAGCCAGCACGTGAATAAACTTATTATTATTACTATCGTCATTATTATATTCCTTTACATATTGCTTTATTGCGTTCTATATGTAGTAGTTGCCTGTACGTAGTTTTCTTGCTATTGTCAAGCATTTTAATAAATAAATCGATTAATATTAATAGTAACATAATTCTGGCCGTGGCCACGGCCGAATGTACAAGACGTAACTAGGATCTGACCCCTGTAACAAATTCATGCAGTTTATAATTGTTACACTACATGCACTACAGTCACTGCCCCCAGCAACATCTGCGAGCGACAGCGGTTGCTATCGTCATCATCTCGCACCATGGCAGCCTGTGCGGAAAGGGTACACCCAGGAAGGTATAAAATATCCTAATTATAAACAGTGGGCGGACATTTAGCCCTCAATATGTTAACATACCCAACTGTCTTGTTAATTAGTCCCAGAGTAACTAGGGGTTTGAGGGCTGGTATCACAGCAGCCGTAATTAATAATTTGCTGTATAGTTCAGAAATTACGGCCTTAGGAAATCTGTCAAGTTGCCCAAGAGGACAGTCCTTGAACTTCTTGGTTCTGAAGATGAAGGCACTACGATTGTTCGAAAGTCGGTAATTTACCAGTCGCCATGTCGTAACATCCCAGAAGACTTGAATCCGCAGAGGCACTGTTGTAAGGACCTCAAAAAAGACATTAACATAAGCATGCCTTACGGTGTGCTGAAGTCCCTAAAATTACTGTACCTAATACGAAGGTACTGCAGTGGAAGCTTGTCTTCGTAAGTACAGAACACTTCCAGGGACGGGCAACGCGACGTTCGTACACGCTGCAACCCATCAGATTGGTCACTGCGAGGGAGGACGGAAGTAGTGAGGTTGGAGTGAGAGTTGTATAGCGCCGGCACCCCATATCAAAGGCAACTTAGAATACTGGGGTCGTGAAGGGCTGAAAAGGGCGTAAACAAGCCATCGTGCTGGCCGCAGGAAGGAAATGCCGAAAACAGTGGGATAACGAGCATTCCGAGTTGTGCGCTCCAACGGTGCGTTGGACCAGTAGAGACCAGGTACAGACCTAATTGTACGTTTTGTTTTTCAAGCGGCGCAACAGCCCAAATTGGGCCTAGGCCACCTCCTTTTGGAGGTTTCTAGATCACAGTTAGACAAACCACACTCTTTAGGACTCCACGGGACGAGTGATCAGTCCGCCGCAAAGACCTCTATCTGACAACACACAAACACTCACAACAAACATCCATGTTCAAACCCACGATCCCAGCACTTGCTCGGCCGAAGGCCCACGCCTTAGACCGCGCGACCACTGGTATCGGCACCTAATTATATGTGCCTGTTGTAAACTATGAAGAGATAGCGTTTTGGCGCAGTTTGTTAAATATATCTGGCTATCAATCATTGCTCATTTTTGTGACACGGTCAACTCAGTGTGCTATATTTATTTATGTAACTTCGCGAACAACAATTGTACGTTAATCACCGAACACCTACTCCACGTCATATTCCTTAAGCCATACCCGCCACTGAAAAAGCTAGCCAGCTGATACTCTTACGTATATGCATAGCGTTACCGGAGTAAAAAGAACGACACTAGTACAAGCTGCGCGGATAAGGTAAATGTAGCGATCGGTTAAAACACCTAGCCGGTACCCAATCATTCTACAGTGGAGGTCGATACTTTTGACGACAAGCTTACACTGCAGCTTGTCACATGCCATATACTACGTCCAATCACGCATTCTAAGGCGACTTCACAGCAGCTGTCAATATTGCATGAGACGTATATACGTACACAACCTTGACATGACCTACAGGTGTATGATCCTTGCGTAGCAGTCAGATGATGACACACAATTTCAAGAAATTGTATACGTAATATTTCGGAGCATTATATATTTTATGTTCCATCTCAGCCTAAACTGAGTATTCTATAAAACGTTCCCTACGTATTCTTATGATCCCTGACGATGGCGGCCCATCGAAGCGTGTAGTTGTTTAATAGCGTACTTTGTTGCTATTCCTTGTAACATTACACTCCCGTATACGGTCTCAATGTGTTATAAACTTAAAATCGCAATTGGTTACATCATCCTAACGACACTGGATCAAATATTAAAACATACCACATCTAATCAAATCGTGCACTGTGCATCTAAATTAGAAAATAAGGGCTATAGGTAAGCATGAACAGACATTCACGACATTTGGTGGTCTTGCATTGGTGTGTGCAGTGATAAAGGTGCTGGTACCACCAACATAATGACGCGTTTGGAAATCGAGCTAAGTCACCAACTTCCATACATTACAGCTGCAGACACCCGAACTGGTTATGATTACGTAATACGAAATTCACACGGCGAGTTGGCAAACGGGCTTCGGACACAAAGCAGAGCGGCTTGCTACCCAGCACTGCAACCGTGCAAGTTTCCTTGATGTCCTGGCTTAGCAAACTTCAAGAAAAATAATTTATGTCATAAACCCCTAGCCCACCAGCCACCCTCGCGGCGGAAGATGGCCCTGATAATCCCACGAAATAAATTATCAATTAATGTTGTACTGTCTGTGGGTGTCCAGTGTGTTGTTTAATACTGCTTACAATTCGAACTGCATAATTTATAAGTTAAACATGCAAAAGCCTAGGCACCGTAGTGTTACATCATTTCTTACAAGAAAAACTGCTTCGCCTTTTGCGAACGGGTCTTTAAAACGTCCGTGCTTTGTAAACTGAGAACAGAATGAAGAAAGCGTGTTGTACTAGGACCAAAAAATATGATCTGTCGACACGTGTCACGATTTAATTATATACACGTATCTTTGCGGTTCGTTGAAGTTCATGTACAAAATAAGGGGGCACTAAGTGCAGCAAGAGTTCTTTTCTTCCTTTTCACGAATTAAGATAGAACCTGTTCCTACTTTACAGCCATATTTCAAATGGGCTAATTACGCCTGTCGACACCTATTAACAACAGTTCTCTGTCTGCCAATGTTCATTCATTAACCTTCCTTTCTCCGTTCTTTCCCTAATCGGATAAGTATTTAGTTACAACCTAATATATACAGGGTGACTCACGACTTGTGGACATTACTGCAGGAGGTGATTTCCTAGATCTTTGTGATCAAAAAAGTTCATGTAAACATGTGTCCGATTTTGGACGGTTACGGAGTTATGACCGCTTGAAACTTAGAATAGAGGTTAGCGATTATTGACAATAAACGGAACAAAACAATAAATCAGCATAATACATGATACATTTACAGTATAAATGTAACGTTAACTTCGTCAAATTGCCTTGAATTTGAATTGATCTGTGCTTAAAGCTGGTTCTCGAAAATACCACCGCCGGCCGCAGCACAGGCTGCTGCTCGGTTGTGAACTGCGCGAGTTGCTCGTTGCAGCTTCCGCGGACTGTTTCTGATACGGTCTGCCACATCCAAAATGCGACCAAACAATGCATCTCGCGTTCCCACCTTCACACTGTAAACCAGTTCTTTCATTCATCCCCATACACAATAATCCAGTGGGCTTAAGTCTGGAGACCTGGCTGGCCAATTGCGGGGACCGCCACGTCCAGGCCATCGCCCAGGGAAACGGCAGTTGAGGAAATTTCTAACTTCACGTGAAAAATACGGAGGAACTCCGTCACGTTGGAAGTACATACGACCTCGTTTATTCAAAGCCACATCCTCCAAAAGTCGGGGCAATTCCTCCTACAGAAATCGGAGGTACGCCTCTCCTGTAAGACGACCTTCCAAGATGAAAGGACTAATCAGCTGATCGTCCAGAACTGCACACCACACATTGACACTAAAACGTAGTTGAAAGTTGCTTTCCACAGTGGCGTGGGGGTTCTCATCTGCCCACATATGACAGCTGTGTGTATTATTGACACCGTCGCGATTGAATTGCGCTTCGTCAGTAAACAGGATGTAACGATGCAACTGGCGACTGCCACTGAGGCACTTGCAAAATTCCAGCCTCTGAGCAAAATCGCCGGGTCCGAATTGTTGCACTTGCTGCACGTGGTATGGACACATGCCCTCTGCATGGAGTGTTCTCCACACAATCGTTTGAGAAGCACGAACACGTCTTGCAATTGTTCGCGTACTAGGACGTTGACCGCACTGTACCATCTGAACAATGCCTCCTTTTTCATCGACGCCTTGATTAACATCAGGCTCGGCTGCAATAAGAACGCCGGTATCTCGCAATGTCTGATAAACTCGAGTAAACACTCTTCGGGTTGGTATTCTACGGTTCAGAAAACGTCGCTGATATTCAGCTACGGCATCAGCTGAATTACCGTCACAAAAACCGTACACATAAACCACATCTGCATACTCTGCAACTGAAAATGTAAATGGTATCGTGAACGTAACAGACCCACGGAGATGAGAATACGTACGGGACTAAGGAGCAATCTACAGTACGTCGCGTCTACCGCCCACGCCTTTACGAAACTATAGCCATACTGTTCTGACCATTTGGAGCCGGCACAGTCACTGCAATATGATAGAGGTTTAAGTACACGCAGTATTTGCTGAGTCATTCAGTGTACACTGGCCAGGCGAATACCCAACGACCCCGCCTTCCTTACATAGCCAGCAAGTGTCGAGATACGGGAACTGGACTGTCCCTGGCTGGGTGGGCGAGTCAGGTGGCAAAAATACTGCTTGCAACGCAACCGATAAGCCACCAAGTTGAGTACATCACCCGCCAGCTGGCTTCGTAAGACGCGGTTCACACGAGGGCGTGTACGGGAAATAAAATTGCCCGTAACTCTGTAACCGTCCAAAATCGGACACATGTTTATATGAGCTTTTTTGATCACAAAGACATAGGAAATCACCTTCCCCAGTAATGTCCACAAGTCGTGAATCACTCTGTATATTCACTTTTAATTCGTGTAATTGGGTACTTAAGAAACTAATCTTCTCTGCTTGAATTTTTTCGAAGCTTTCTTCAGCTTAACATAACAAAACAACCTGCCACGTACTTCGCTCCCGCACACCGGGAATAATTGGGCCACACTGCCCGAGAAGCTGTTTGATACTCTCCAGTGTGCATATTAGTTACTGGCATTTACAACGTAATACACAATGGAAGGACAGGAACCACACACGTGATGCAGTCACATGAATTCACCCTCTGACTCCTTGAGCTCATCTACGTATCACTTAAATATCCTGTTCCTATACGACAGGAAACGCAATACGTCTCAGTTGCAAAGAACGCCAGGTTAATGTTATTTAGAGAAACACTCGCTGTTTACGGTGACAATAATCTCGAATAGGCTGGTAATAATGCAGGTTCTATAAACGCTGAAGGCCGATCCCAGTGGCCGCGCGGTCTAAGGCGTTAAGTCTGCGGCCGCTTGCTTGCTGGGATTGGCGGTTCGAATCCCGCCCGGGGCATGGGTGTCTGTCGCTTGTGAGCGTTGTGTGTTGTCAGGCAGGTCTCTGCATCGGGCTGAGCACTTGCCCAGAGTCACACCTCCTCATTACTGAGGATAATGAGGAGGCCTTGGCTCACTAGAGACTCTTGCGCCACGGAAGAGAAAAATAAACGTTGAAGTAAATGGTACGCACAGCAACTGTTGTGAACAACTTTGGCTTCCGACAAGTATAATAAACTTCTCCTGGATTTGTCACTCTTTAAATTTTACGTGTACGACTTATCATCTAATATTCTGTTTATTAAGACGCTCCTCATCCGTCATTATCTCCATATACCTACTACATACTGTCTCTTACATCCCAATATTCTCTGCGGCACGCTGTCAGCAATCTCCTTCAATCAGTGCCAAAAAAGCACAATACTTAAGCTACATATATGTTACCTATACACTAACTCCATGGTGAATATTTCTGATTCAGCAGGTAACAGGAGCTAAATACTCAACAAGTGTTCCTACTTTTACAGAAGACGGAAGTTCATTATCGACTTTGCAACAACCTGCCACCCCTTTCTCTACTCAACCACACACATATCTTGTCTGACTCCTCCCACTCCACTTTTGACAGATTTGTTTCAATGTTATCCTCTCATATACGCGTAAATGTACGAAATGCCTCTTCCCTTCAGCGCTTCCAATCAAAATAGATCTTGATTCTATCACATTAACGATAATGAATTAACAGTACAAATTATGCAGCACTTCCTTATGTAATTTTCACCATATTTGTTATTTCCTACCCTTTATGGCCCAAACATTCTCTACAGCACCATCTTCTCAAACCCCTTCAAAAACTATAGATGCAAGACAAGATCTATTAGTCGAATTATGTAAGACTATATACATGACAGGTGATGCAACCCGTGACACAAGATGAACCTGAACATTGTCATATAAACACATACGAGCTTTACAGGCCTAAATTCTTGTTTCACGTAGGTCCAAGAGTTGCGACATGTACTGAGATCGATTTGGCTGATTATGGATTCCGAACCAGCTTGGAAGCATTTGTTACTTATTTTAGGACAAGATCGGAAGTTTCTTGCATAACTGACGGACATCATGAAATAATTTGAACAGTCGGCCCTGAATGGAAGCGCTAACACATTTCCAGAATAGGGGGCAGGGTCGCCATCAATCACAGCCGCCATTAGTCTCGTAACGAGACAGTGTTCCGTTAAACAAATAAATCGTAAATCACTCTCCCAAGCACAATGCATCATGTCCACGGTCAGCTGCCAGTGATTCGTTAAGCCAGGTTCCCTGGGGCTTTAGTTCCTCGGGTCACGGGATCCAGTCAAGTTTAGGACGAAGATGCACGTGTGCGATGTGTTCTATACTGAACGGAACAACAATACAAAGTTTCTCATAGGTCCGGTCCTAACAAAGAACATTACATTTTTTGTTGCATGTAGAATAATACATAACGGGTGATACAAATGAAAGGTACGCTGTTTAGGAAAGAGCAGAAATTGTCCTTTTGCACGCCTCTGGCCTCAGGTGACGACAGATGATTGAAGAATTTATAACCGTCATATGTACTGTGATTGTTTTATTAGATATCAAAATTTGTATTTGGCAGGCAGGAAAGATTTGTTTAGAATTAGCAATTTTGTTTAAGCGTACAAAGGAAATTGTAACGTGTCTGTATAACATTTTAGCGACGAGCAGCAGAGACACAGTTTAGGTCGCGGATAGCAAGCTAACATGTTCGCCGTTTGTCACTGTCAAAATTAATGGTTTTGGGAACTTTTTAGAACAATTGGAATTTCACACTTTGACAGCTTTTGGGCGTTTTAAATCTTGGGAGGGTGAAAACCATGTTAGTCATGCTTGTTCATTGAGAAAGGCCAGTAAGACGCGCGTAGGGATTCATATAGTTACGGCAGAGGAAACACAGTTAAATTATTATCAGCCAATGACGAGACAGCATTCAAAATTCTAACTTTTATGACCTATTGGGAAATAGCAAAATTAAAAGTTAGCCAACTGGAGACCGTGGGAAAACTTTGAATAGTGGGACGAATTTTACCTGGATACCAGCGACCGCATACAGACGTCAAGGGAGTTCGAATCTTGACAGTTACTACGTACAGACGCAAGTGAAAAGCCGTTTGGACTTGGCTAGGCGACGTGTTACAATTGAAACTTTGAAGCTATGATGATCAGGGCACTGCTTAAAAAGGTTTATAGTTATTTTTATTGGAAAACTGGATCGAAGGTGACGAAAACTATTGGTGCCACGTTCCTGAATTTTAAACAATTAACTGTAAGATTATTTTAGACAGTGACTATACTAAATGTAACAAGACGTACAGTGATCAGATATTTGGTTAATAAAATTATATACAGTGTTAATTATTTGTACAAGTGTTCCTGAACCTCTGATGAAACAGATTCCCTGAAAACAAGAGCAGCTCTACCGGATGAAGATAGAACGGGTGTAAATTTCACTGTCGTCATCCTAACAGACCACGACCTAGGCAGCGTTATGTTAGTCGCATCTGTTCCAGATTTCAGGAGACAAGGAGCGTGACGGACAAACTAAGAGCAGGTCGCACGAGAACTTCAGCTGGTGACGAGAAGCAGTAGGGCTGTACTTGTCAAGATCGCAGTAAGTCCACAACGATCGGTGAAAGAGATTATATCTGAAATTGTACTTCCAAAGTCACGTCCACATCGAATAACGCAACGTCACAAATTTCATCCGGACAAAATACACTTCGTACAAGAATTACATGGATATGACACAGGACGCTTATTTCAATTACGTGAATGTCCTACGTCACTAAGAATCCGAGCGGACGATATCGCGTTTAGCGATGAGGCGTGTTTCCACTTCAATGGATATGTAAACCGACATAACACCGTGTACTGGGTGCAGGATAATTCTCAAATCGCAGTTGATGCTTATCACCATACTAACCCAAGAAAAACCGTGTGGTGCGCGATACATGGAAACACTCCTGGAGGGAGGAGTGAACGCCAAAAGATATCTCCAGTTGTTGAATGAAGTCTTAGAATTTCACCTGGATGATATGCCACTCACAGTACGACGCCGGTTTTACTTCTACCGGGCCGTAGCACCACCTCATGTCGCTGGCGAGATGCGAAACTGAATTTCTTCTCGGGCGATGGATTGGGCGCTAGGGACCAATCGAACGGTGACTACAATCCCCGGACCTCACACCCCTACACTCTTCCCCTGTGGTCATCTGAAGTCACTTGTTTACCATACCCGTCCACGTACCATTGCAAACCTTATATAAAATATCCGTGCTGCAACTATAGACGTCATAGCTCAGGCTTCAGAACGTGTGCGATGTAGTGTGCAGTATCATATCAACATGTGCGAACAAGAAAAGGGACGCCAAGTTTACCAAGTGCTTCGTTAGTGCTTGTCCTTATGAGACTGAAATTGTGGGATACCCGGTGTAGTATTCGAAAAACACACACATCGGTTTCTGAGTGTAGTGTTCCGCTGCATCTCAGTAACTTTAAAACAACGCTTAGCAGTACCAGTAAAAACTTCCGTCAGGCTCTGACTCTCTATCTTTTATGCCACCAAGAATGTAACATGTTAATAAGAACAGGCGAACATAAGCAAAAAAAGCGTAATTAGCCAGAAAGAGAAACAGTAAAAATAATGAGAAAAGTAACAATAAAACAAAATAAGGAAAGAAAGACAGCACGAAGACAACATGAGGGTAGCGTGCAGAAACGGAGGAAGACAAAGCCACGTGGGCAAACGGTTAAAAAAAAAAGTACAAGATTCCAGGGCAGAAATCATAAAGTCTACTTTGCTACTGCAGGCTTCCAGTGCTACAAATCTTCTGTTGTCTTACTTATGCGCTGTACTGTAAGTTAAAATGTGTAATGCACCAACAAACAATACGCTAGCATTCGCAGCCGATTATAATCTCGATTTCAAGCCGAGCCGAATTTCTGTAGTGCTATCAACTGTGTTGACGATGATGATCATCATCATCATTATAATGTAATAAATGCAAAGCACTTGGCATCCAGACGACAAATGGTAGACACACACACCGACACCAGTATGTGAACACGAAGATGTGACAGTGTTATGGAATCAAGGGGAACATACACACAAGTTGCAGCAAATAGGCCAGATATAATAATTAAAAACAAAAAAGAGAAACAATGCATACTAATAAATGTGGCAATACCAGCGGACAGAAATGCCACGCAAAAAGAGCAGAAAAGAAAAAAATACAAGAGTTTATGTATAGAGATACAACGAATGTGGGACATAAAATGTATAATTATACCGGTAATAATAGGAGCCACCGGAATGGTAACAAAAGGTTTAAAGAACAATTAGGAAGCCATACCAGGACAACATTCATTAGATTCGCTACAAAAGGAGCTATACCTGGAACATCACACGTAACACGGGAAGTACTGCAGTCTGAACTTGAAGCCTGAGCGGTGGGGATCATCGTTGGTTCAAGATAAGTACCAGGGAGAAAAGGCCGGTGACAAGAGAAAATGTAATAAATAAATAAATAAATAAATAAATAAAAGTACTTCAAGTGCAGACCTTGTCTACTTTAAATATGTCGGTCATAACCTAAACTTTCGCATGATCGCTCCGTTTATTATTACAGCTTGCAATATCGCATATTAATCTGTAGGCGTATTTATGACCTATCTCCATGTCAAATTTCAACCGCCTAGCTGCAATGGTACTGTACATCAGGTATCGTCCTCAGTCAGATGCTAAACATAAATCTCACTGTTTCACATTCTACGTGATGATTTAATAACACAGAACTAAGTGACCGTGCTTTAGCTCCCACCTCATAGGTTTGTCGTCTTTCATGTTCTAGTGTTACCAATTATGGAAAATAAAAAAGTTAGACGTATGGCTATTCTCTGCTGGAATAAAGTTCGTACCTAATTCCGTAAAAATGAGGCAACTGGTTCAAAAGTTTAAACACAGAGAAACATACCAGATCCCATATCTACTTTTTTCCACAGAAAAGAAAGTAGCATAAAGCTGGAAAAATCGCTCAGCTCCCGTTTGTTTATTTAGGCACGTCTGCCGCCGTCCGCAATGACCCCACATTCGAGACCCACTGCTGTCGACATAACCTTTACCTGCCTCATTTTACACTTCTTACCACAGGGATGGAGGCCAAGTTCACTAATTGTAACAGGTAGAAAGGATGACAGGTCTGGTGCACAGGTTAGCTCCACAATGGATGCATGAATTCCGTCATCTGAGTATTATGGTCGGCACGACACGATATGGCACGACATGACAAAATACTTTTATATGGTTATGACATGCTCGAATTCGCAGTAGCCGGTCACCGACAGGTAACGACAAAGACAGACAAAGACTGTCGTTTCGATTGGAAGAAAATATTCTGTCTGTCACTACCGGTAAATGTGAATGCACGCTGGCTTTTGTCGAGTCGTGTCGTGCCGTGTAATGTGATCGACCTTTACCGTGATGTTTTCCGACAGAAAACGAAGTACGTGCTGCAGCAGAGAGGATGACAATGAATCCACAGTGAATTATAACCGAAGTACTGAATGTACTGGAGTACACAGCTGATAGTTTCATTACAACACTGTTGCAACATCTTACTTTCTCGTTGTATCCAAGCACACGCTCTCGCTAATGCAAGCAAGGTAACTACATTCAGTACTGGATGCACTGCGTAGCCATCGACTGACGAGAACACAAGGCCTACCGTCATAACAGTATACTGAGCTCAAGAAGGACATTTCCAACAGATGTGTCTTCGATCTTTGTGATTGGTCAGGCAACGAAAGGGATCCTTCGGCTGTTGTTCGATAAACCTTTTCACAGAGTACTGACTAATCCGTATCAGTTAAAATTAATTAAAATGTCCCGGGAAACAAAACGCTCTCAGCGGGAGACGCTAGAAAAGTCACCTACAGCTCCGAATCATAAGGTCAGCAGCCCAAAATACTCTAAAATTTAGGGTCCGTTACAAATATCAGATCCTAATTTTAGATTCGTCCAAGCGTAACGTCCAAACGGCCTGCTTTTGGGGGCAGAATAATGTAACTGCCACAAATGTTCAGAAAAAGCAAAGCTTGAGAAGGCACGGGAATTGCTTCCAATTTAAGGTGACGAAACAGTCGCACTGGGGAACACCTGCGCTTCCAGTTTTGTCCAACCTGAATTTTAAGAAATCCTGCATGTTCATTTACATGAAAGGGTGGACTGTCTGCGAGTTTAACCCTGTTTTCGAAAGCATGTTGGGTTCCAAGACACTTTGCGAATTGGCAAGATTGCGTGGGACAGAACTGAACGTTGGATGTTTGAAATGAATCGCGAGGAATCGGTCTTGATCCGTTTCAAGACAGAATACAGGGTCTCCATAAAAGAACGGTACAATTTTGAACGTCAGTAATATAGGACTCGTGCGGTATAAAACATTGAAAGTGGTGACAGTAGATTACTTCACTCAAATAGTTTTCTACACACCAGGTGTCCCACCCAATGCTCGCTCAACGACACAACTTCTCAGTGTTTGTCTGACAGTCGTTGGCACCGTTGCACGCTGTTGCTGATGTTCACGGACGAAGAAAAATCGCGATGTGTCTTGTGATTCGCGGAAACAAAATCGTTAGTGAGTGTTCAGCGTAAGTTCAGGAATGAATTTGCAAAGAAACCACCGCATGTGAACAACATCCGCCGCTGCTTCGAACAGTTCAGAGAAACAGGGGGTGTTTGTAAGAGAAAGTCATCTGGAAGACCTGCAGTTACGGAAGAAAATGTAGAAAGAATCCGGCAGTCTTTCGTTCGCAGCCCACGTAAGTCAATCCATCCACATAGCTTAGAATTAGGAATCCCTAAACCAACAGTGCACAAAGTTCTTCATAAGAAGTTTAAATTACATGCCTACAAAATTCAACTAATTCATGCTAATAAACCGAAGAGAAAGGAGTTTGCTCAGCGTATGCTAGAAACAACTGACAACGACCCCAATTTTATGCGTAACCTTATGTTTAGCGATGACGTTACGTTCCATATAAATGGCTGCCTCAACCGACATAACTGAAAAAATTGGCGTAGCGAAAAACCACACGTTACACACGAGTTTGTCCGTGATTCGCCACAGCTAAACGTTTGGTGCGGATTAATGCACGATCGCATCTTTGAGCTATTTTTCCTTGCTGAAAAAAACATAAACGCTACGATGTTTTTGGATATGTCTGGGTTGTTTTTGTTCCCTCAAGTTGATGCGCTCCCTAATGCTGGCGACATTTCTCTACAGCTGGACGGACAGCTGGCAAAAGCGGCTCTGGGTGAGAAATTCCCAAACGAATGGACCCGCAAAAGTAGACCTACACCTTGGACTCCCAGAAGCCCGGATTTAACTGTTATTGACTTCTTCTTCTGGGGGTACATCAAGAACATTGTGTAAGACGAAAAAATGAGAGATCTGCAACACCCGACGGGCAGAATCTGCGCAGCTATTGAAACAGTTACACCATACATGCTTTCTAATGTATAGGAGGAAGCTGAACACAGACTACGCATTTGTAGGGCGATCAATGGTGCCCATATTGAGACGTACTAAATGTCATATAGCCTCTGTGACACTCTTGTGTTTTTTTTTTTGTAAAATAAAACATTTTGTTCTTTTTTCCTAACTAAGTTTTCTTCAGTGGAAGCCTTAAATCCTGCCATTCTTTCATGTAAACCTTTGTGACCTTGAGCGAGCGTTAGATGGGGACATTTGGTGTGTGAAAAAACTATTTGAGTGAAGGAATCCAGTGTTACAACTTTCAGTGTTTTATACCGCACGAGTCCTAAATTACTGACGTTCAAACTCCTACCATTCTTTTATGGATATCATGTATTTTTCATGTGGGTGCTAGGTCTGAGCAAAACCATAGAAGTTCCCTGTCAGACCAGCGGATATCAAGAACAGCATACCACTTGCGCTGTTTCTTCCCCAGATGACAGCCTGACATTAAAAGTAACAACGAACTTAATTAACACCTTCCCCGCGATCCGTCACCGCGCATCCACTTTCCTGTCACACGAGCCCTTACCATCCGATAATAATTGGAGCTGCTCGCTGTTGTTGTGGGTTGAAAGATACAGCCAGACACGCAAAGCAGATCGGCTTGCATGGAATGATTCAATTCTCTTCTCAGAATTCTCCGGCACTTACCTGTATTGTCCGCGCATTGGAATAATCTCTACCTGTATCAAGTGCACACACTCCAACACTGTGGATAACAATACAGGATATCTCGTTACCAGGGATTAAAACTGAAATGATGATCGCTAAAATGACACGTAAGCACCCTGCACAGTACTGCGCTACGGTGAGAGAGATACGGTTTCCCGTTCAGCATTCATGAGTGCTACTTGAGCTTCTCGGTGTACTCATTCAAACAAGAATGCGAGTGTATACGCTTATGTAGTTCATAAAGTCTACAAAGTGAACCATCCGGAACTTCAGTGAACCATCCGGAACTTCCGGGTGGTTCATTGTGCTGTTTATACCATCACTCACCGAGCTTGATCATAATTCACGTGTATCTTGTGTGTACATCATCCACGGCAATATAGCCCATGTATAACTTTTTATCTTCTAATGTTTTATACATATCTCCACGACACTCTTTTAAACGTGAATTTGTACCAAAATGATATGCTTTTTTAACTGTGGTCACATTATAATTGTAATTGTATTCTTGTTCTTACCACCCCAAAGGTGGCCACATGAGTGGCCGAAACATGTCGGTGGTTACTACGTAATAAGATTACATTTAAACACTCGAAGCGCATTTGTTGTAATTTTCAAAACATTTATACACCCGATTAATGCATGAACACGGAACATATAAAACTACTCATATCCCTATCTGAATCAACAACACAGAACATGAACAACACAAAAGTAATAAGAAAATAAGAAGTAAACTACGCGCATTTTCTTGATCCGTGTTACTCCTTCATACACACGACAGTACTCTAGAGATTGGTCAAGAAATACACTAAGTTACTCTTTACTGTAACGAAAATATTCATCACTTATTACCGTTTTCAAAACGGCCCGCCACTGGGTTCTGTCCCGAAATAGATAAATTCAATGCACATCCGCAAGTACTCACATCTACGCCTACGTATCCCAAGTCGTCTCGTCCTCTCAGTTTATCCAATTAATTTCAGTTATCAAACATTTTCAATCACAGATCAAAAGGACCTTCAAATTTGTTGATAATTTTTGTGTCGTCCAGTTTCTGTGAATTGAATAAATGTAGCTTTCTAAATGAAATTTCTATGTATCTTTTTCGTTTAAAATGCATGACAAACACTTTTAGGTTAAGATTAACTCGCCACTGAGAGGCGGTATTTGAAGAATCACTCTGAGACCTAGTGGTACACTGAAAGAAAAAGGTGCACAAAAAGTGTTTTAGAAATTGTGTTCACGAATTTTGTGTTTTATTTTAAGCCGTTTGACATAAAGCATCTTATAAATTAATTGCTGTGCGCAGGTCCAGCATATGTGATGAAAACATGTAAGCTAAAATTGTCAACCAATATTACTATCTCAGGTCTACTAAATATCTAGAAAGCTACAAACCTTCCCGTTTTTCTTACCACTGCTTCGAAGAGAGAGTATTTTCACGTGTAATATGCTTTATGTAAGTTCAGCTGTAGAAACGCGACACTACCTCGAAGCTTGCGTTTTTTTTCAGACGGCAATACATAAAGCATTCTTCTCTTAAAAACATTCTATACGTGCTTACTGTAACTGTAAAATCATGACTCTCTATATATGAAACATTCTTACACCGTCCTGCAGATTTTACACTCTTCACGCACTACCAGCATAGGCTAATAATGGCCATATTTATCATTACGTATCTATATGTACGATTACATGTCTACGGAGCTATAAAATACAATAATATGTCTACCGAACTGTAACATCACGAGTACATGCCTATGAAGGTGTAACAGATGATTATGTATCGACGAAGCCGTAACACAAAATTACGTCAAAATTTTACGTCTTTAATAGGTATACTCCAACGTACGGTGATTTAAAGCTCCCGAAAACAATCCAAAAATAATGGGATGTCTCACATTATTAAAAGGTTTAAATATTTTATGAACGTGTTCTATTTGAGGTTACCATTCCTGCATTCATCTACAGGAAAGTCACCAAACCCCAGTAAGGAGATCCGATAAACTGATCAGTCGTAGAGGTTTACAAGTCTTATTCGGACACGTAACAAGATTATACGAATACTAGCAACAGGCCTTCTAACATATCAACAGGAGTAGGACAGGGCAACGCACTGTCAGAAACACCAGCAATGAATACGGATTTGGAAGGGACTGTACAAAAAGGAAGGATTACCTATAAATCCAAACAAATTTGTGCGCACGCTAATGCCACTGTTGTGATCGTCAGGAACACTGCAGCTCTAAAAGAGGTATTACTGGCATTGGAAACTGAAGGCAGAAAAATGGGTTTCACCGTAAATGAAAAGAAAACCAAGTATGTACACGAAAATGTCCTCTACACAAGCAAGGAGTTATCTCCAGCATCTGAAATACGTGATTTTAAATTTTAATGTGTTTATAGTTTCACACACCTAGGATGAATTTGTAAACAATGAAAACAAATTGCGGACAGACATTCATTCCAAAATTATGACAGCAAATCGCGCATACTTAGCACACATTAAATTCTTCAGGTCAAAACTCCTGTCTAGAAACACTAGATTAGAACTATATGAAACTTTAATACAACCAATACTGACTTATGGTTCAGAAGCCTGGACAACAGCCAGAAGAGGAACTTAAGCGCTCAGAATATTTGAATGGAAGGTTGTGCGGAAAATATATGGACCCGTAAAATAAGGAGAACGCCGGTGAGTAAGAACAAACAGGGAGATAACGAACATATTACTAGGGACAGATACTGTAAAACTTATCAAATCCCTCCGATTAAGATGGTACGGTTATATTGAAAGGATGCAAAACCTGAGAATGTCAAAACTCATGAAAGCAGCTACAAAGAGAGGAATAAAGAAAAGAGGAAGACCACGTAGAAGATGGAGAGAGGAGGTTCAAGAGGGTTTAAATATAATGGGAATACGAAGCAGGCAGGTAATGGTAAGAAACCGTCGGGACTGGAGAAAGACTGCACTGAAATCCACAGTCCAGAACGGACTGTAGTGCGTGAGGAGGAGGAGGATAAGAATACTTAAAAACCAGTTAATCGTACGGCGATGATCGGACAAAAGCGGAAAAAGCAGGGAAATATCTATGTGCGGAGCCAGATTTGAACTCGTAACCCAGGACTTGGCGCCTCGAGTAAGGGCCTTAGACCATGCGCCTACCATGATCGACACCACTCGTAACTAATCCTCCCTAAACTATGGTTTTCAGCTTTCAAGAGTGAGTATCCTTCTTGGTAAGTTCAAAGCCCCCAAAACTGAACAACACAGGCAACGTACGTATACCGTAACACTGAGGCGCGTTCGGGTCACCATTGTTGCCATAGAAAAACAAGGAATATTACATATTCTGGGTGTCTGTAGCCTTAGTTATCCGGCATGCAATGCGCATGCGCCATATTATATTGTCATCTGTAGCCTTTCTGGCTCCAGAATATTTTTCCACATTATCTCATAAAAGATACAACATTCGGAAAAGGTTACTGGACACAGAATGTGCGCATTGTCTTTATCTACAACTTTGCCGGAGCAATTTCTCTGAAGAAGAACTAAGCGAGATATTATCATAAATGTATAGTGGTGTTCATGTAAAGTACCCGTTAGTCTCGCCAGATTTTAATGAAACTTGAATTTTCTCTACAGATTTCCGAAAAATACTCAAACACCAAATTTCATAAAAATTCGTCCAGTGGGAGCCGAGTTGTTCACTGCGGACGGACAGACAGATGGATGCACGGAGAGCCAGACAGACATACATGACGAAGCTTTTCGCAATTTTGCCAACGCGCCTAAAAACGTGAACATATGCGTATATCCATACCCCGAAAGAAGTTCGAATCTGCGGTCTCAGAGGTCACGCGTTCCAACAATATATGCGACTTAGCAGGACCTATATGATTGACTGCAATTTTTATCAAAGACCTAAACAATGGCAGAAGTAGGATGAGGTACACTCCGTTGGTAGTGCGTTCTCAAATGGATGAAAAATGGGTAGTGAGCGTTGGTGGAACGATAGATGTCAGAGGAAGAAAGCACGAAAGTGGACATTACGATAAATAATTCAGACAGATTTGCATGATACATTCAATAATAAAACACAGCCTTTGACCCTACGTTCCATCTGTTATTTTCTACTTCAGCTTATTAATGATTAATTCTACCACCTACTGTCCCGTACATACGACAGGTAATCTAGTGGATTAAGTTTAAAAGTACTTCCAATTGTTTGCACATTTTTATTGAACCTCCAGATTTTAGCATCGTACCAGTCGCAGGACATTCAATTCAATTCAGTCCACAGAACACGCTGAGTTTTTATAAGTCGATCAGTTTGTCAACAAAATTTCCGCGTTTCATGGAAACAAAGAGTTCATTACCGAGCCCACAACAACCCATGAGCCTGTTCAACAAAGTCTACACCCTCAGATTCTGTTGTTTAATGTCGTGCCAGAGAATCACGTTTTGAGGCCATTTCATAACAGCGTAGTTTCTTGTGGTTATGCATTCGCACCTGCTCTCCGCAGCTGCAGTCTGCACAAGCTGAAGGTGCGTTATACCGTGAAGACAGATAATAGAATGTCTTCATCCGGCTAGATTTATTTATAAAACAGTGGTCAGCAACCACAGCTTGAAAGATGGCCTGTTTAAGGAACACATCAGATACGACGGCGGCTAATGTCAGCGGTAGCGGTGTTGGTACATTCAGTAGAAGGTCTATCGTCATTGACGATTTGTTAAAATTAATTACGATAATTATAGGTACTAAAATTTATTGCATTCGTATTATTATTTTTGTGTTTCATTATTTGCCACGTGTTTATGTTTGCGGTTAGTTGTTTCATGTACTTTCTTTATGTTCCTCTGCTGTCCTTGTAACTGGCCTTTTGGATGTTGCGTCAACATATTATTATTGTTGTTATTATTGTTACTGATTTCTTCCACAATCGGTTGTGTCTTAATTTCTTTAAGAATATCAAGTGTCAACTAAAGATCCACCCAACTACTATGTGTTGAGTCTTGCAAGTAGGTTACAGTTTTTCTCATGGGAAGTTACTAGACTTCCGACGAGTAGTCTAGTGGTACGTCTGCTACCTTGTGTCTCCAGACAGACGTTAGTACACCCGTTGAATGGAGAATGAGCTCGTAATATTAAGACACGAACGGGCCACAGTGCCTAGGTCCTTCAAGACATTATTATTATTATTATTATTATTATTATTATTATTATTATTATTATAACTTTTAATTAGGGCGTGCAATTAGCGTTAATAAGAAGAAAATATTCCGCAATTAATATTATTAAACTGGGCAACGTTTTAATTTTATGAAGGGTGAAACGTGTATGACAAACTACGCAGTGCGCTATTTGCCGAATACCATCAACACAATTTTCTTGACATGCATTGCCTCACAGCATAGACTGACATCTCAATCTGACCCCATAACCGATGTTGCAACTGTAATGTTGATTTTTATGTTTTGTGTGTTTTAGGCTTGAGGATGCCTCTGTAGCCGGTTGAAACATGTTGCCGCACGTCTGTGTAATATAATAAAATTATAATTAGTAGTGTTGATGGTAAATTTTAAATAATCTGTAATTTATGCAACACAACGGGACGTCCAAGATAAAAATCATTTGCCAACAATTATTCTATACATATGGGTTTTGAAAATAATAATCCCTATTGTTTTCTTCCCTGTAACCAGTAAGGCTGCTGAGAGGTCAGGAAAGGTTTGAATTTTCCGCAGCTGCTTCATAATATTACAAAATCGTTATTCTGCCAACTGTTTTAAGGACAAGGCAAGGAGGATAAAATTTGTCATTTCCCTATTCAATTCTGAACTGAAGTCTGAGGAACAAACATCTACAGACGAAACTTCCAATACATATTTCTGTAACCATGTTTACAGATATACAATATAATTCATTACTAATACAGACGCCGATCCCCGTGGCCGCGCGGTCTAGGGCGTAGGTCTGCGGCCGAGCGCTTGCTGGGATTGTGGGTTCGAATCCCACGGGGGGCATGGATGTTTGTCTTGTACAGTGTTTGTGTTGTCAGGTAGAGGTCTCTGCGACGGGCCGATCCCTCGTCCAGAGGAGTCCTACCGACTGTGGTGTGTGTCTGAGTGTGATCAAGTGATAATAAACAACCTCGACACCTACTGTGAGTAGGTAGAAGAGGTAAAAGACTACGAAACGAAACTAATACAGACACTCATTACTTACGAGACGAAACGAAATCAGCCTCGCCACTTCTGAATGCTTAAAAAATAATAAATTCAAATTAACATTAGTTTATGATACAATAGCCACAGCTAGAATTGTTAATGACACCACCTTGCACAGACAGCAGTCTTCTGTGCTTTAACACCATGTAGTTCTGTAGGTTGACACGAACGTTTCGAAGAGGCCACTCCCACCTTAATGACTGAAAGCATAGGGTCCATGTCTCTCCGAAACCTAGTTGTTAACCTACACAATTGCATGGTGTCGAAACCAAGAAGATCTGAGTACGAACGATCTCCGCCATTAAAACCCGAAAACTTACACTGACTTCCAGTTTACGATACCGACATACGTTAGTAAACTGTTACATTTATTATTACACTCGTAGTATTAACGCGAAAGGGGAGACAGCACGTTCCTCTTAAATGCGCACAGTTTCTTCCACCATGACAGTGGGGTATATAAGTCCAACTGATTCGTCAGTTAATCACTGCCTGTATTCAATAAAGTTCTGAACACTGAACCGGAACTTTAACTTCGAAAAACCACCGAACAGGCCGTAAGAATATTCATGATGACGAGGGACTCACCTTACTGGAACTGGCGGTGGCGCCTGACGTCGATGCGACGGGTTCGCTTGCCAACAACTGTTGCAACTGGCTGGGGCCCTGCTTGGTTCCGCCGGAGCCGCTGCTACTGCAAGTGGCCGTGGCAGAACTGGTGGATGTGGATGGCGAAGACGTCGCAGGATACGGTGGTGGTGGTGCCGTTGGCGTCTGTTGCTGCTGCTGTGGAGGAGGTGCATACTGGATACACGATGAAGCCAGGGGTGAGGCATCGTCGGAACTGCCAGCACTGCCGGAGCCTGACGTCGCAGTTGACGTCGAGGCAGTTGGCTGCGTTGAGCTGCTGGTGTGGTGGTTCTCAGTGTGACGCCGTAACGACCTTGCGTCACAGTACGATTTGCCACAACCTTCAGCCTTACACTCGTACGGTTTCTTATTGCGATGCGTCAACATGTGCCCATTTCTAAAACAGAATAAAAATTTCCTTCAGCTTCTTTATGTTTCGGAGATGCCGTCTGACAAGTACAATAAGTATCAACGGTTTATCACCCAATTTGTAGCGTAATGGTGAATATGGTTACAGTTTCAGTTGCCTATGAATTCATGCCTGCTTTAAGGATGCTGTATCAAATAAAGAGGTCTTTTGCTGTCTAATCCCGCTCATGGACTCGTTTAGGTTGAAGACACAGAAGAAGTATTTCTTAAGCTTGTTCCCATAGGAAGATGTAATTAAGTTTGAAGCCTAGTTTGTCAGAATTCGTGAACATATGCCCTTTATACTCATGAAAACATACATTTCATATTTAGATTGTAAGAACAACTCCCTGTACGCTGACCAGAAAACCCAACACATTCTAATCAATGAATCAACCTCTCTTGAATATTTATGCTTTAATGTGTTGTGCACAAATCGTTGCCGTACTCTTACGTTGGTAACGCCATTACATGCCTGCTAAAGTATCTGTATATTCGAAAAGCTGCACAGTAAATAAAACAGAGCGCATAACACTTTTTTCACACATCTATAATGCGATAAAATGTATTACTTTCATATATTACTTGCTACAGTTACTTTGTATTCCGTCTATTTAAACTACACAACACATAGGCAACGGAATGACAACTATATTTATACAAGCCTTCGTTAAAACCCCGTAACTGGCTAACACTTTGGTAACAGACCGCTAAAGGCCTCCGCTGTATCATGTCCTAAATGTGTTGACCTAATGTTCTCATTTCAGATATTCGCATTTCTTTCTCAGTCTTCTGAGTGACCATTTTCCATGATATTTCTCCAAAGAATTATTATTCTCTATAGACTTCAAGTTTACCCCCTCAAAATCATATATCAATTACGGTTGTTTGCCAATACGGATTTCATGCCGTGTCTATCCCGCCCCAGTGTACACAAACGACAAGTGATAACGTCTGAATGTGGCGTGACTTACAGGTGATCCTGCCGTTTGAACGCCTTGCCGCACATACTGCACACGTATTTCCTTTCGTCGCTGTGCGTCAGCTTGTGTTTGGCGAGCGCGGACGCGTTCCCGAACACCTTTCCACACACCTGCAACAAGAACACACACACACACATACCTCCAGTTAATACAGTGTTTCCCATCGCCGCCTGAATCCATACATCAATGTATATCTTCTACGCACAGTAACAGTTCTTCGTCCAGAAATTCCTTATAACAAAGAATACTGAAACAGGATGCCTGTTTACTGCATCACTCATCTTTAGAACTGTTACTAATTGTAACTATGTATACATTATATTAATTTTACACATCAATTTTTAATCAACTTCATAAAAGTAAACAATAACAGGGCAAAAAATCTTGATTGACGTATTAAGTTAATTCACCACAAGAAACCATGACATACCTTCTTCAACTTAATGAAATTTTAAAAAGTAAAAAACTGAAATAATCACACTTTTTAAACGCACGCCGAAATTTTCGTTGCTGGAATGAAAGCGCAATGCGAAGAAAGTGGCGGAAGAATATTGCTGGGCGATTACACAGGCTGTGGCAGGGCAGTCATGCTGCAGACGATAAGGTTCCAATGTACTGGAGTGTGGATTGCAACTGGACTCCCTTACACACACACTATTATTATTATTATTATTATTATTATTATTATTACTATTACTATTATTACTATCATTGTTATTATTTACCAATGTGTCGTATCATGATGGTGAGTCTTGTAAAAACCAAATAACCGTCTGCATTAAGCGCAAAATGGCTGCCTGACAACGAACCAGCGGTGGAGATCATTCTATGAATTATAACGTACGTCTACTAGCAACAACCAACATAGAAGGGGGAGAAAGGATTTGCTTCTATACTCGCACACAAAACTAATAAATAAAAAAGAGTAATAATAATAATAATAATAATAATAATAATAATAATAATAATAAGGCGAAAATCCCTCTAGGAGATGAAGGTGAATGACAAGCTGCAAGTTGTTGCCGCACTTCCCTGCAGAGGAGAGACAACGGTACCAACGGCGCACGCAAACAAAGTGGGCGCAAGATCAGTGCTGGATGTCGTGAAGATAACTTGAGGAGGCGGCAAGAAGGAGAGATGGACTGTCCATCAAGTAACTTAATAATAACTCACCTTAGTTCATCTCAGTTTAGTTCTTCTTTGCTTATGTACAGACTTACAGAGCACAGGGCCAATTATGGAACCAGCAAGAATACACAGATATACAGGCACATAAGTGTAGCACATTTACGCGAACAAACGAAACGCAGAAATCAATTTAATGGTATCCATCCCGTCGTGATCAATCGATCGGACAAACACACACTGTTCCGTCCAACACAACACCTTTTTCATGTATTTTGTTTTAACGCTACAAGTTTCGTTCGATGTCGATCACCCTCAGGCGTTCTCTGCAAATCCTCACAATCAAGTAAATGTAATCATTTTGAAGCTCTATCAAATATTATAAAATACATATATTATTACAATAAAATTGTAATACTGATAATATTTCACGTAATTACTACGATAATATCATCACTGTAGTGTTTTGGGGGATTTTTTTACGAAGCTAGTTCCTATAGTAATAGTTAAAAAAAAGTGCAAGTTTAAATCTTGGCAATACATCTATCAAACCAAGCCCATCGATATACATGCAACGGTTAACCTGTTCTACACATTAAAAAATTAAAGAAGAAAAAAGCAAAAAAGAGTAAAATAAACGATAAGAGAAGTGGCCAGCCAGTTACTCTGCCCAGTATATGGACTTTTAGCTACAAAAAAAATTAACTTTTACTTTTTCGTTTACCTAATTATGATTTAACCGCCGTAACACTTTAGAGAAAACAAGTGTAATAATAATAATAATAATAATAATAATAATAATAATAATAATAATGAGTATTATATTTCGTCCTGTTTCGCTCTCGCCTTGATTTCTGTTGTTATTTTACCCCTACATGCGCGCTGTCTCTGTAATGAGCTAGTACGCTGTTATGTCAGCACGTAAATAAATGAATATTTGAAACTGAATTGAGACAAACAATGTCGTGTTTGCACGTACAGTTCATTCAGGATACAAAATAAAACGCTACTCTCTAAATAAACGACACAGGAAATATTAACATTAAGACCTTCTTGCATGTAACAGTAACACTTTATAATAACGAAAACAGTGACAGCTTAATTACGTTGATAATACAATACTGA
The DNA here is from genome assembly GCA_013340265.1 of Coptotermes formosanus. Taxonomy (NCBI): domain Eukaryota; kingdom Metazoa; phylum Arthropoda; class Insecta; order Blattodea; family Rhinotermitidae; genus Coptotermes; species Coptotermes formosanus. The sequence continues at coordinate 2,785,150 of BLKM01003593.1, read as the reverse complement.
AGCCCATAATAATAAGCAAGCAGGTTCATTAATGAATGCCAGTGGAGCTATACTGAATTTAAGAGCCAAATCACGTAGCAGTGTGATACCGAAGTAACTTATTGAAAACGTTTTCACGAAAATGCAGCCACCCAGGCCGAAACAGTTACACAACAGTCCCAACATACCTAGGAGGAATCGAATCGTGATCGAAAAATCCGCACCCACTGCGGCAAGGAATGCACCTTATGGCAAGAGAACAGCTGGGAAAATATTTTATTCTTTTTACACAATACAGTTGAAGTCGGTTATAACATCGCGAAAGAGAGTGAATATTTTGTGTCATAAACGAGTGTTGTTATAACACAGGAGTATAATGTTACGGTTAACAGTGAGGAATTAATTGGTACCACAGAACATCTAACGCTATAGGCAAGGTGTCGTATAAACCGACGTCGTTATAACCGGGTTCCACTGTACTTCAAAGTAGAGTTATTTCATTTCCGTTGTTCAGACTCTTTCTTCTGCTAAGACTCTGCGGGAAATATGTCATTATTAGACAATTCATATTAGTTTCACAGCAAAAGAATGCGAGTGATAAAAATATGAATTTTGGATTCTTTCTAGACTTTAACTTCTGTTTTTCATTTTACAATTTTATGCCCACAAGGCTACAATGTAACTGCGGCTGAAACATAGGAGAGATCCGAAAAGAAATGTCACTAACAAAACAATGTTGGTCTGTCATTAAATGATAGGAATCCAAGTATACGCCGCTACGGAAACACAGCAGGTCTGTCATAAGAAGACTGCAAACTGAATGCTGTCTACCATGTTTCTAAAATTTATCAAAATCCCCTTCCCCACTTCCATTACGGTTTTCTATTCTATGTAGCCACAGTCATCTCCATTGTCTTGTCTTCCACACCTACGTATAATTATCCGTCTCCTTCCTTTCTCTACATTTCGTACCTCTCTATATCACCACCCTATAGTCTGAAATGTGTTCGTCCTCTTCCTGCAATGCTTCTCTGTCTATTCCACCCTACAAGCTGTTGCCATGGGGACGCAGCATCTAAAGCCCAGGGCAGTTCGTAATTGAATCCTGTTGATTCTGATATTAAATTAAAGGTTGAGTCGGTTCGTCTCAACTGTTGTTACCATAACACGGACTCCTCTCAAATCCCTCGTCGATGAAGAGGAAAAGCGGTACCTTTTTTTTTTTTACTTATCTTTACATCACTTCCACCTCCCTTCGAACCTCGTATGTAACAAACGAAGGCGATGTCGTGAAGTCCGAGTCAAAATGAATCCAACAAGCCCCGACGGCTTGGAAATAGATGAGTATCAAGAGGGTACACACGGTACCAGAAGGACGTTATGAAACTTGGACGTAGATCCCCCATGTATTCGCTGCAGGATAAGACAACAGTTTTTTACAGAAGTCCCTTCAGTGTCACAAGAACACGATACTAAAGCAAAATGATAATAATAATCAAAACATTGAATAAATCCTTCGGGCAGAATCCTTCTTGAGGAATTCACAGTTTCTACTGTCGTCAAAAAATTGTCTCGTGTTGTATAGCAGTGATGGTCACTTTTCTAAACATCTAGGCGTCATCTCAAAATTCTAAGCTACAGAATGTGACATGAAGCAAGTTCTTTACTGAACATCCAAAAACATCAGGTGCCACCGTGCAGAATTTAGTCGCCACGGTGACCAGGTGCCCGGAATTTTTGCACTCGTGTTTTATAGAGTCAATCATGTTTACAACAGCCCAACAGTCTATTTTGGTTTCTAAGTGTACTAGGATCATGCGGCGGAAAGGCGCTGCTGACCGCACACTTAAAAATGCACGCAGCTCTATCTCCACTCCACCATGTCTTCACGGCATGGTGCTAGGAAACAGTGTCCACTTGATTTTAACTTCATAGCCCAAAATGCCATCAGGAGGTTCCTCCGATATACGGCTGCAATATGAGCCTACGACAGTGAATGCCCTTCAGACGTTCGCACATTACTTCTTTGGAATACTAAATGCCTTCGAACCGTGAAAGCGTAGGTGGTATAGCGCCTAGGCTAGGGTCTGCACGACGGAGGAATCGTGGTTCGACTTCCTGCAAAGGAACGAGATTCTTCTCTTCTCCAAAACGCCCAGACCGGCTCTGGAAACCAACCAGCCTCCTACTCAGTGAGTACGGGGGATTTTTCCTGGGGTAAAGCGGTGGAGGTGTGAAGTTGATTATTAAATTCCACCTACTGGCGAGGTTTAAAACGACTGGGGCTACAACTCCACTTACGCATGTCTCCATGGCATGAACTGGGACAACTTTACCTTTACCGTTATTAAACAAATATTATTCCTTCTCACATTTCCTAACACTACAGAGGCATTACTGAGACCATGAAATTGCCCAGTATCTACCGCAATGACGCTCCACCGTGTGCATCTCGAGTTATGTCGGTTATTTTATCAACAAGAGAGGCAACGTACCTATGACGCAACATTGTAGCGCGTTCGCGTAACCACTGTTGTCGTGAAAAATCAATAAGTATTAAATATTATGAGTGTGTGCCTTAGGCATGCAAATCGCATCTCTTCAGGGCCACATTATATTGTCATCTGTGGCCTGTCTGGCTGTACCATATTTTTCCACATTATCTCACAAAGGGCACAATTTTCGGTAAAACGTTATTGAACACAAAATGTGTGTTTTGACTTTCTCTACAACTTTTATCTAAAACATTTCTCTTTCTAACAAGAATTCAGCGAGATATTGCCATAAATGTACATACGTCTTCATGTAAAGTACCCGTTAGTTTTTTCACATTTTAGTTAAACCTGAACAGATTTTCTAAACTCTTCAAATATCAAATTTCATGAAAATTCGTCCAGTGGGAGCCGAACTGTTCCATGTGGACAGACGGACGGAGGGACGGACGGACATGACGTCACTTTTCGCAACTTTGCGAACGCGCCTAAAAATTGCAGTCCAACCTTCGTAAAAACAGAGGTTTTCATTTTCCTAGAAGCGTACTTTCTTACAATTCTGTAAATTTTAGTACTACATCAATCATTAAAGGGGACACCATGCACAGCACTGCCGAGTTTCGAGTCCTACTGGTTGAGAAATTAATCGCTTTCCTGGGTCTGGAAATATTGTTTGTGGAACATTACGGTAGCTTCTATCTGTGAATACCGTAGCCTGTTCACACACAAAATCAGCTTTCAAGCAACAAATCACATCACATACTTACCACGACGCATTAGAAGAGGAATCTACGCACAGCAAGCCACTAACGACTCGTAAGGCACCTACAGAATTACCCACTGCATGCCGGTACAGTGACACGCTACGGGGTGTATGGTCGGGGGATCGAATACCGGTGGAGGCGAGATTTCCCGCACCCGTCCAGACAAGCCCTGGGGCCCAACCAGCCTCCTATACAAGGGGTTCCGGGTTATTCCCGGGGGTAAAGGGGCCGGGGCGTGGTGTTAACCAGGGCTGTGGAGTCGGAGTCGGAAGGAATATTAGGTGCAGCCGGAGTCGGAAGGAATATTAGGTGGAGCCGGAGTCGGAAGGAATTTCTAGGTGGTGTCGGAGTCGGTAAAAATGTACCGACTCCAACTCCGACCTCAGTCTAAAATCTTATCTAGATACTCCAACTCCAGAGCCCTGATAGCTACAGTAACCATCAGACTTACACTTAAATATAGGTTATAAGTCAAAAAAGTAGCCTGATGATCCACGTGGTGGCGATGAACTGCCTTATAGGTTTATCATTATTAATACATATTGAGCTTTTACGAAGGACTCGGAGTCGGAGTTTTAAAAATCGAGGAGTCGGAAGTTTTAAAAATCGAGGAGTCGGAGTCGGCGTCGGAGCTTTTGTGTACCGACTCCACAGCCCTTGTGTTAACACCCGCCGTATCTAGCCCCGAAATTAAAGAAAGAGTAGAACCATACCTCTACTGCCCGTCTGTGCCTTCATGGCAGGTTATAGTGTGAACTTTAACTTTTCAGGACTGTATGACATTATACGGAACAAATTTCATGAATGGCATCACACAACTCAACGAATTTTATTCACCCCTGATTTAAGTAACATGTCTATTCCCTTTTTCGTTGGTCGTGAGTGGCTGATACGTACAGGATGCTGAAAAAAGCCAGAGTTGAAGAAAACAGCTCAAGATGATTGGAGGGTGTGCGAGTGGGTGGCCTGTAAAAGGACAAGCACACAAACCGGGAGCGTTTGGTGGACCGAGTGGGGAAGACGAGACACCTGGTAAACAAGGAAGATACAGTGACTACCCTTGCTAATGAATGGGAAGTTTACGACAGCTTTGTAACATTACAAGAGGGAACAAAAACAGGGCAACTGCTTCTTTATACGCCGACGCGTCATGAAGGCCGGGGAAACATAAAAAAACGGGATATGGTTAAGTAAGAGGGTAGTAGAATTTTCCAGACTCGTTTCATTTATGCTTATTGGAAACGGGCACGTATAAAAAACGTGGAAGTTGACACGCACTAAAATGGGAGCAGATTCACAAAACAGCAGGTTAGTTCAGCGACTGTCATATTCGATGTTCAGAAAAGCCGCTGTCTTGGTGAGGTTTACTGAGGTACGATCACATACTCACATTTGCCAATGTTTAATTAAAGGAATTTTAAGTCGATGCGTACGAAAGAGCACTCCTATTGAATGCGTATGGGGTGATCTGTCCCAGGGTCAGAGCGACCGAGACAATCTTCGCTCCCCCATGTACCTTCCTTGTGAACACGGGGACACGTATCTTAATCTTCACAACACGTCCAGATCAGCTGTGCAGCCCACAGGGTATCCGGTCCATTCCCCGGGTGTAAGGCGGCCAGGCATTGAAGATGATCGCTCACCTCCACCTACTGCCGAGGTCAAGAATAACCGGGACTGTACCTCCACTCCCCTATATGCCTTCGTGACATGATGGCTAATGAAGTATTGGAACAACGTTACCTTTACCTCTTAAAAAAATCTCACAGCAATCGAATCAAAGCGGGCGGGATGGACGACATATGTAGCATGCATAGGATATCTACTATAAGCACTCACACAAAATTTTAGTGGCGAATTCTGGGGAAGAGATCACATGGAAGACTTAGACTTACGTGAAAGGATAATATTAGATCGGATCTCAGAAAACTAGGTTGTAACATGCGGAACGAATTCATGCGGATCAGGACACACACCATTCGCCAGCTCCTGTGAACACGGTAATAAAATTCCGCTTCCATAACGAATGTGATTTCTTGATTAGCTCAGTATCAATTAGCTTCTCGATAACGACTCCGTCCTGTGGAGTTATTATTAACTAACCAGTCAACGCTCCCTTCCCGAGGGAAATGCGGCCGTGGCGTGAAGCTGACCACTCACCTCCATCTAGAGCCGAGGTTAAGAATGACGGACGAACACCGAAAGTGTGCCTTTGTTGCCAGCCCTGAGATCCATCGGAACAGAGCTGCGGTTCTTTCCCTTGCGCATGCACACATTTCATCAGGTTGGCTTGCCTGTATATCCCCCCGCCTGGTTGCACGTTGAACGGATTTTCACGAGATTTGATATCGAGCAGTTTCACTGAAATTTACGGATCTAATCCACTTGTGGTTAAAATCGGACGCTTTACATGAGATCTACGAACGTACGGATCTCTAAGTATTTAAAGCAGCAACAAATGTTTCGTACAAATGGTGTACAGCAAATCACACACACATTTCCCTTCCATAACACTTACTTTCTGTACGGCTTACAGGTTTCAAGCCAGTTGAAACAAGGTTAGTGAACATGCCAGAATTGCTAAGTTGTGCGTAGGCCTACTTTTCTTGATTTATTTACGTCTATTTAAGTTTTAAGGTTTTTACAGCAGCTGTTGCTCAAGTGATGGTCATGTGAGTTATAACACCTTGCAGAAGAAGGAAATTTTTCTGGGGATGTCAGTTTTTGTCCACTGTCACTCGAAGGCTTCAAAATCATATCCGTTTTCGTCCACGAGAAAAGCAGGTAGCTCTCAAGCCAGTCGAAGGGTACATCCGTTTTCCTCCACCGCTATTGTTCATGTTTGTATCCCCGTCAAGAGTGCCGATCCCAGTGGTCGCACCGTCTAAGGCGTGGGTCTGTGGCGCTCGCTTGCTGTGACTACGGGTTGAAATCCCGCCGGGGGCATGGATGTCTGTCTTTTGTGAGTGTTGTGTATTTTGTAAGTAGGGGTACCAGCGTCGGGCTGATGACTCGTCCAGAGGAGTCCTACCAAGTGCGATGTGTCTGAATGTGACAGTGAAGCCGCGACAATGAGGAGGCCCTGGCCCACTATGGGCTGTCGAGCTGTGGAATAAAATTTCCTTTTAAATGAAAGCAATACCAAAGTGTCCAGGTATGTGGCTGCCAAATCATACTTGGTCAGCTTGAATGACGTAACCTATGTTTTCAGCCCTATCTACCAACATGTTTAGCCAATTAGTTTCTCTCTTTTCTTACTTTTTGTTACTTTTTTTCTTAGGCAAATCAAGTTTGATTACTCTTTCTAACTGACCCCTGCTCTTAGCTTCTCCGCTCGCAGTTTGTAGCTCTCGCTGTTCTTATTCTGAGAGCGATATGCAGATAGGTATGAGGATCAGCTGGCCCTTCACTTGTTCATGCACTGTCGTTGGTATTCTGACGTCACCACTTCATGTCCCGGTCTCGGCGCCAACTAGATCACTGCTATCTCGTAATATTTCACTGACTGTATATTTTGTCAGCAGTAGTCTGAAGCTGACAACGAACGCCTGCGAGTCTTTTCACTCACACTTATTGAAATAGTTTCACCATCCTCACCCCGGCATCACTCTATTCATAATTATTTAACAGACAACGAAAATACGATTTACGTAAAGTTATGAAGTGTTAAGTTGCCTGCTACAGTGACCAACAGGATAATTCACGTTGCTAAGGGATTGGTAGAAGATTTAATTTAAAAATATGAAATACGAGATATTTCTATGTTAAAATTTGTTTCTAAAAATTAGTTACAGATACAGAAAATGACATGTAGTATAAGTATGAACAAACTGTGATAAAACGAATAGTTAAGCGCTTGATTGATATAACTGTTCTTAACATAAGAATTTCATTAAAAGAAGGCAGAGTTCATTCATCATTTTTAAAGATACACTATTCGACCATATTATAATAAATTTTATTCAAACTATGTGAAATTAAAGATGTCTTCCGTTGTTTAGGAACATTGTAACAGAGTTACTTCTTAAACGCAACACCCGTCAGACGTCGCCCATCAAGACTGATGTACTGGTAGTTCAAAACACTTTCCATTATGCGAAGAAACATGGCCGGTGGGATGGCATTAATTTCATCATAAATTCTCTGTCTGAGGTTATGTAAGTCTGACGGACATGCTTGAAAAATTCTGCTTTACACGTAGCCCTACGAAAAGAAATCATAAGCCAACAGATCGGCCGGAAAGGCTGGCCAAGAAACGTCGCCATAGCGTGAGATTATGCGGCGTTCAAACACACTTATTAAGGTGTTCATCGACTGCCGAGCAGTGTGTGCTGTTGCTTCATCTTGTTGGAACGAGAAGGTGGCAAGGTCGACATCACGACGGCGTAACTCTGGAAGCAAGAACTCATTCACCATATGCACATACCGGTCAGATGTCACAGTAACCGCATTGCCAGTTTCATCCTCGAAGAAATAAGGACCAATGATACCTAAAGCTAATATCCCAGAACATACTCTTCCCCTCTGACTGTGAAGTGGTTTCACATGCGATTCATTCGGATTAGCTCCACTCCTGTTTTGTTTATTCACACAATCAGGCCGGTCAAAGTGAGCGTCATCTAACATTATCACCTGAAGAACAGTATCTGTATGTTCGTTCACTACAATACACTACTGATAAACGCACTTCTTAAAGCAAAATCACGGCCTGACAGGTCTCGCACAATGTGTAACTCGTAGTGGCGAAAAAGTAAACCAGAAGGAAGTATCTGTCGGTGCGATCTGTTCGATAGGTTGAGGGCAACTGAATGTCTACGTGCCGATCGTCTGGGGGCCAAAACCAATAGCGGCTTGTCCTCTCTCGATGTCTTCCTGTGTCCCAACCTGTATTTACTTGTGCTTGTTGCAATTATACTAATTTAAGAATTTCAATAAACTAAGGCTACATTTCTTGATGAAAAATTGTCACATTATTTCAGTACGTTGTTTTAATAAAGGATTTCTCATTAAATTAGGTCAACTTTATTTCAAACAATCTTCTGCCACCCGAAACAAATGTCTTCCGCAACTGCCTTATGCTCATTCACGAGTTATGAGCCGTGGACGAAAACGGATATGACCTTCTTTCCTCCCGAAGGGTAGGGGATTAACCGTGGACGAAAACTGACATGCCCGTGGACGAAAGCGGATATGACCTTATTTCGTCCCGAAGGGTAGGGGATTAACCGTGGACGAAAACTGACGTGCTCGCCCAGGCCGCTTTTACCCTCCCCCCCTCCCCGGGAAAGAGACCCGGTACCCACTGAATAGAAGCATGGGTGGATCTGGACGAGTGCGGAAAACCTCGCCCCCACCAGGATTCAATCCCCGGACCGTCCGATTCGTAGCAAGTCCCTATAACGACTACACTATCCCTGACGAAGTGTTGTACGCAAATATTAAACAAAGCGCCGATTACGGACAGCTGCGACTCCACTTGCCGCGTGAATGCTGACTGAATACCTCGTCTGTGTTTGAGTATCAACCATAATTGTCGACAAACACTGAACTCTTTCTGTGAACACAGCCGTTTTCCTAATTTTTCCCTATGGTTCCAGACTCATGGGACGCTCTGTATATTTAGGGTTTACGAACCAAAATCATTTCAAAATGCACCTTCCCTTTCATACTGTCGTTCGTTCGCTAGCCCATTTACTCGTCCCTCGATCACACATTCACTCACTCGTTATCTGGCAACTGTCAGACTACGCGAAGCTGGCGATTGTACAGACCAGCTTTTTGGCACATCATCTTGCTTGCGAGCCGTGGTTACCCAATTACTGCTACAAAGTATGAAACGGATTCTTCAAAATGAAACAACACTCACACTTATTGCACAACAAAAAGACAAATAGATGCTCGTGTTCCTTTGCTTTAATCAACTTCCATGATTACATCTACAGCTTTTCTTACAATAACAGGACCTTGACTGAAGAACAGAAGTTTACATTTTGTACATAACTACGGGTTTTTTAAGGGAAATTAATTTTACATTAGCTCTTTGTCAAAGTGGGAGCTTGACGTAAGAAAAATTAAAAAAGTTTTCTCTGAAAACAAAATCAAATATTAACTTCCGCGATACCTGCTCTGATGCACGTATTTTTTTAACCAATAACATTTCAGTAATGACTAAGTGCATGCTTTTTCCGCCTGCATTTAGATTCGCATTTATATTTCACTGCTACAGTATTCTAACTTCCGCACAATATTCCTAACCTTTGATAAGCCAACCTGAGGATGGAAATAGATCCAGTTTTCAAAACACTGTATTATGTTCGGAACATTAAAATATGGACAAGAGTCTGTGAGCCACGTAATTCCAAATTCATCACCTGTGCTAAACAAGATCCCGAGAAAGATACATTTACGTCAGAAATTTACAAAAATAAAGAGTAAAAGCATATGTAAACAGGAAAGAGGAAGCTGACATTTCCCGAACCATAACATTTTACCAGTTTAATGGCATAAGCGTCAACTGTTCTGCATAAATGAATCTGCAGTGGTCCTGTGGGGTTCAGGAGAAAGAAATGGGAATTGTCTCAAACACATAAGTTTGCTTTTCTTAGACAACAGTACAAAATAAGAACAAGCCTGTTTTCCTACACACAAACATGCAGCGAGGTGTTTCAGTAACTCCATTTCTCTCTTAGAAAAGAAAAAACACTGTAAATTAAACACATATCCACACATCGATCTCACGTAAGTGTAGAAACTCCAACAAATTATTCATGTAACTTAATAGGGTTATGGTACGTTAGGATAAATTACACACCCCAGGGGTTGTAACGGACGACGAGAAGCAATGGTGAAATGATATGCAGTAAGAGAAACGCGATGTAATATAGTTCTACCAAGCGCCATTATACACGTGAACAGCCCCAGAGGCGAGAAACCGCCGTTATAAAAATTACTATACTCTCAAAACTGCAGATCTTGTCTCCATATAAATTAACTTCAAGCTGTACACTTTCTAAGGGTTATGTTCAATTTCTATGCTCAAGCAGCAAGCCATAACGACGTAACGCTCCGTACATTAATCTCAACAACAGATGTAGTTGAGGGGCTAGCTTCATGCTCTGGTTGTATCTACTCTCGTGAAAAGCACCCCTTATAAATGTCATAGAAGTCATACAGGCGGAAGGGCAGTGTCATTCAGGAAATACAAATAAAGAGATAATCCTGTTACCCACACAAAGTGCAGAACACAGACAAGTTACTTTATATTTACTGGCATACCTTTGTGCTCCTGATTGATTATAAACTGCTCGCCGTTTAGCACAAACTCTATATTTGTTGTAGTTTGTTACACGAAGCTCGACATGTTTCAAAACATTTGCTTCATCATCAGCAACAACAGAAACATAAGGAAGTCCCTGATGGTGAACACATTTTTCGAAACATACCGGGCAAAGCGTAATACTCTACTGAAATACAGTAGTTCTGTTAGACAGTGAAACCTGCCTATTTACTGACACGTCACTTTACTAACCGACCTCCTACACTATAATTTACGATATTTACACTGCTAAGTAAAAGGAGGACTATACGTGGTTACCATGACAGAAAAATGTGTGACGGTATAAAGATACAGGTCCACGCATTTCTAACCTTAGCACTTGACTGGCGTGTCAGCTTAACGCTCCGTACAGGACGCTGGGCGAGCGGATACTAAAATGGCGATTGAGACGAAAATTCTACATTTTACTGCTGGGAATCCACCCACGGTCACACAGTACATCACGATGTCATCTATTTAGATTCCGCAGTCTTTTAAACGCCCATTTCCCATAGGCTCGTATGGTACGCCAAATCTGTTTTACTAACGGTTTATATTCTTCTTACATATTGTTTCCAATCAGTATTCAGTCTCTCATACATGAGCTACTGTCGTCTTATACTCGTAGACATGACATCTTATAGTCTGCCAAGTTTCGGAAGAATATACTGCGTCCATCTTCAACGAAGACTTCGCCTGAAGATGGCGGAGTCTAACTAACTAACTAACTAACTAACTAGCTAACTAACCGCACGGAGCAGGGTCCTTCTTCAGAAGTCAGCGGGTTCTCAGCTAGTCAAGAAACTCCCTGCATTTTATGGAATCCGAAGGATCATTTCCGCAACCGCAAGAGTCCAGTCCATGCCTCCCCATCCCATGTATTGAAGATCCGTTTTAATATTATCGTTCCATCTACACCTAGGTCTTCAAAGTGGCCTCCTTCCAGCAGGTTTCCCCACCAAAGCTCTGTATGCACATCTTCTGTTCCTCAAGCTTGCACATGCCTCCCCCGCCCCACCTCATTCTTCTCGATTTTGTCACCCGAATAATATTTGGTGAGGAGTACATGTCATAAAGTTCTCCGTTATGTAGTCTTCCCCACTCCTTTGTTACCTCGTTCCTCTTAGGCTCAAATGACTTCCTCAGCACCCTATTATCGAACACTCTTAGCCTGCGTTCCTCCTTCAATGCGAGAGACCAAATTTACACTTACAAGCAACAACAGACAAAATTATAATTGTGTGTATTTTCATTTTTTGTATTCTTGAAGAGGAAACTGGAAGATAAGAAATTCTGCACCGAATGACAGTAAGAATTCCCTAACTTCAGTCTGCGGAAAGTTCGCGCCAACCTATCGGACGAAACGGAATCACAATAAAAAGCTCACAATCCATATGAAAATTAATCGGCCTGTAAACCTCAAAAACGTTTACAGAAGGCCTGTATTATATAAATCTGGGGATTGAGGGAATTTTCAATTATCACAAAAATCTATTTCGTTCATGATCTAAGAGGATAACAGGTGTAGTTATCCTCACACTGCATGTTTGCAATGTTGATGACATCTTTTCATCTTCTTTTCAAAGACTGCTCGCTCCCAGCTTACAATAACCGAAGTAGTCTGTTAAAACGTAATCGAGAATACTAAAGTACGTATATAAGCGGTTGTTTTACATACCCCCAGCTGAGTATAACCTGTCATAATAAAGGAACAAGAGATCTGGAGAAGTATGGAAAATACATGCCTCGTAGGCAGAATATTAGAACTTTAATGATCTAAACGGAAACCAGTAGTGAAGACAAAATTCCTTACATCAGCATCGCAGTACTAGACTTATATGCCTCTATTGTCAGGGCAGATACTCTCTATGGAGGTTAAGCCGTGAGTGTGGGTGAGATGAGGAAGGGTCCCAATTATAATACCGTCAAGTGAGATGATGATGTGTCTTATCAGATCTCTCATTCAATTCTAACCAGGAACACGGATTAGTTGGAATCTATATACAGGGAACGGTATTGTTCCTCACAACAGGACGCGGCTCCCTTAACGATAGGCTTAATTATATTATAATACATCTGAAAATAATCCTGTCTTACACTCTGCTTAAGAATAGGTATATTCACGACGCCGCCGAAAGTAACGAGTGAATACTTTAAACCATAATTATTTTCCACACTGCCCATTGTCAAAGGTAGGCATGTATTTCATACGAACAGCCTTTCAAGAGTTAACTTCACTTTACTCCCGTTTATTTTTATGACTGGCTGTCATTATGCCAACTACAAGGAACAGGCTGCTGCTTGAGGTGCCAAGGCCACCTAGCTACAGTCCAGTTCCTGTATCTTGATACTTGGAACGTATTTAAGGAATGTGGGATGTAATGCCACGCCTTACGTGACGGGTCGCGAACCCCAAGCTGTTACGATTGAGCCACACGGCCACTCATCAGTATGAGAGTTCCTGGTTGTAAGTGGGTCTAGCCAGGTTACGTAAAACTAAGTCAGCAGACTTCTCTGCTAGGAATCAGGGCAGGCCTTACTGCAACCAGGAAGTGGGTCTGCAGCGGCAGCAGAAATACGATTTATAAACCCCGGGAAATGTGGGTCGTGAGGACAGACGGGGTCTTGCTGGAGGAATCCATGCTGGTCGGTGGTTAACCCAAGAAAGAGCGAGAGTCGAGAGGCTACGAGCAGATCAAGAGTCAAGATGACGAGAGCCGTACTCTGCACCATGCTGTTGCTTATCTGCAGTCCAGGTAGGACCCATATCATTGCCGAAGGCTGCTGAGGGGTGTATGGCTCTAACCGACCAAATTCTTAGTGCAGTAAAATGTCAGGCTTGTAGAACAGATAGAATTCCTGTGTATAATGATTTTGGGATTTTATATATATATATATTATATTGTAGGCTTAGTGAACCAGCGTTTGATTCTGTATTAGTGTGCGCCCAGCCCCATCCTGTTACTGCACCATAGTCTTACTCACGCCGCGGTGGTTGTTCGTCCTAACTGGAAAAGCGGACAGAAGCCCCAGGGCACTGGTAGGGTTGTCACCCCGTCGGCCAGATAATAGAGCGGGACCATCCGAAGAGGCAAACCGTGGCCGGTCCGACTAACCGGTAACCGGCCACAGCAATTGGTGGCATAGGTAAGATTATCATCACCGGAGCCATCAAGGGCACATCATGGGAAGGGTGGGGTGGGTATTCGCGTGGCCAGTGTATGTGACTCACCAACTACTACCTGCTCACAAACAATTATCACTTACATTACAGTCACTGTGCTGGTCGCTAATATTCTAGCGGCCGATGTATTTCAGACTGGTATTGTTCACTGACATCTCGTGCCATAAACCAGATGCTGTCTTCATACCATGCCCCTCCCTCTCCTTTCGTCTTTCTCCAGTTCCTCACCCCGCAAGTTTCAAAATACAGAAACTGGATTGCAGTTAAACTCCTTGCCTTGCATGGAAACAGAATTAACCCTTTAAAGACGAAGCGTATCTGTTTTATATAAGGACTCAGTGCGCACCGCGCTGTAAACACTCTCCACTTCGGTTATAAAAACCAGTCTCTTAATGTTTTATAAGGCAAAAGTTTCTGTTTTTGCTGAGATCCGTACAAAACACATAAACGCAATGTGAGCACCACGTAGAATTTTTTATTGTTAAACCTGGTCGTATGTAAAGTTACCGCCAGGCTTTAAAAGGTTAACACAGCCACCATGTGAATCCCCTTCTAAGCCAGTTGAACCCAGTCCATATCTTGACACATTATTTAATAAAGTAAGATTTTAATATTATTTCATCTACACCTAAACAACAAAATCATTAATAACAGAACAAGACAGGATTTCAAAATAAAATTGATATAAATTAATGAGATTTGAAACAAATATTACGAGCGAATTTCGATTAAAATGAGAAAGATGAATAGTGAATTACGCGAACACAAACAGAACATAAAGACTGCGACCAACATAACGTAATAAGGCTAAAAAACAGTAAGTGCTAGCACTCATTATAAAAAGGGACGGCACTGAATGCAACAAGCGGTAACAAGGCAGAAATGCCCAGCATAATTAAAAGTAATATGTAGATAACCAAAGAAAAATAAAACTTTAGATATAAAGGCATAGATGAATAGAATAATTCAGAACAAAAAGATATACACCAATATAAAAACAAAATTAAAACAAAAATAAATTATACATGATATTAAAGTAGAAGTAAGTAAACTTATATATGTAAGTCAAAAACAGTTCTAGGTAATGCATAAAGCACAACACTGCAAAAATACTAAAACTCTTCGTAACATGGAACAGCAGTATTATACAACTTAGGGAAAGCTGTGAGCATGGCTTTATAAAGGCTCGATATTGTATGCAGACTAACACAGAACACCAACGAAAAGTTTTAACAGTGTGAAACCGAAACAAGACATGCAATGTATGTAAAACGTAACATGGTGATTCGTCAGCGCGATGTTTACACCTCCTCGGTCACCTTGACAGTCCGACACCAGTTCACTCGAAGAGACGCTTTTATGGCGACTTAATGTCGTCGGAACAATAAACCGTACTTACGTCTTTATGTACAGTGCCCGATATTTTTGCCCGATCTTAAACAAATTTGGGATTTATCGGCAGATTTTCATAAAAATCCCCAATATCAAATTTCACCTAAATCCATGCAATACATGCGGAAAGCCAAAAAACGGACAGAGAAATGAACAGACAGACAGACAGACAGATGGACGGAAGGACTAGCAGCTCCGCACTATTTCCGTCGAAGAGAGGGATTTATGGCGATTTAATGTCACTGGCAACAAAAAAAATAAGTACTTAAGTTTTCATGTGAAGTGCCCTATATTTTTACCCGATTCTAATCAAGCCTGCATTTTCTCGACATATTTTCATAAATGTTCCCAACACCAAATTAAACGCAAATCCGTCCAGTGGCAGCCGCGCGCCCAATTCCTTCTTGCCTTCCAAATGGTTGCTTTCATAAACGGTTTCCTAATAAAATTTCGTCCATGTTTTCAGTTTCTTCAGTTTGTGAAACACGCCTACGTCCGACCTTCTCAATTTAGCAAACCTTTCAATGCTGTAAGTGCAAGAGACCCAAAATACCTGATTCCGTAATTTTATCCATTCCAAATTTTGCTGATTTCTCCTAAGTTTAACAAGAGAGGCAATGCAACTATAAACGTAACACTGGGGTTCGTTCGCGTAACCGTTTTTGTCGTGGAACAGCACTAAGTGCACATATTCCCAGCGCGTGTCTGTAGCCTTAGTGGTCCAGCATACAAAGCGCTTGTGCCGTATTATATTGTCATGTGTGGCCTGTCCGGGTGTACCATAGTTGTCACATTATCTTACACACGGCACGATTTTCGGAAAAAAGAAAACGTTATTGAGCATAAAATGTATTCCGAGGAATTCGCATAGTGGCAGCAGTGAAAATGCTGATGAGGAACAGGAAGGCGAGACGCCGACGCTTGGAATGGACTGATGACAGACTTGATTGTACTAACACGCCCTAACATTTACTGAACTCGCCAATACAAACACTGCGGTAGCATCAGGAAAAAATGTCCCTTGAGAAGTTTTATATGTTCCATAACTGTGCACTGAACAGTTAGATATGGTAACTAAAACCAACAAATGCACAAAAGTTTATGGAAATAAACATAGTGAAACTTCCCACATGTTTCGGCCATTCATGTGGCCATCCTCAGGGAGGTGCGCTACGAAGACTTTAAAAAAGTCCAGTGTGGTAGGCCGATACAGTAACATCAACAATCCTCTGCTTGGTCGGTGACATACATATTGCCTACAGACATTATTAGTTACATATGAGAATTAGGCTTTTATTGTATTTTAAACAGTAACGCGTATTCTAATCCATGTAATTTTAATATTTAATATTCTACACGTGCATTGGTTCGTCTAACTTCTGCAACATCTTATGTATATATTCTTCGTAACTCACCTCCCTGAGGATGGCCACATGAGTGGCCGAAATATGTAGGAGGTATTACTACGTTTATAATATATGTTAATAAACTTGTGCGCATTTGTTGGTTTTAGTTACCGTATCTAACATGTTCCCTGAGAAGTTTATAAAAAGCTAACAACAACAAAAACACCAGCAACAAAAATTTCATGTAGTAGTACTGGTCGTAAGAAGCTAACAACTGCCGCAGCAGTATCAGTAGTAGGAGAAGCAGCAGCAGTAGTTGGAGAAGAAGAAGAAGAAGAAGAAGAAGAAGAAGAAGAAGAAGAAGAAGAAGAAGAAGAAGAAGAAGAAGAAGAAGAAGAAGAAGAAGTAGAGGTGGTGGTGGTGGTGGTGG
>BLKM01003593.1:2659963-2767941 GCA_013340265.1 Coptotermes formosanus | reverse complement strand
GGTGGTGGTACATTCATCCACCTTAGGTTATCAAGATGTAGTCGTGATAACGCAGTCGACACAGCGACTAGGCTACGGGCTCGACGACCGAGAAATCGTGGTTTGATTTCCTGCACGAGTAACAGATTTTTCTCTCCAAATGCCGGTACCGGCTCTGGGACCCACCCAGTCTCCTAGTCGATGGGTTCTTTCCCGGGGATAAAGCGGCGGGAGCATGAAGCTAACGACCCAACTCCATATAGCGCCGAGGTTAAGAATATGCGGAGCTATACTTCCACTCCTCCATATGTATTCACGGCGTGAAAAGGGCATGTGAACCTTTACTTTTTCTTCTTATAATAAGCTCCCTGATCCATAAATGTAAAGATCTTCTCCTAGTTCTGCATCTTATCACACAGCCAATCTCGTGCGATGAAAATATTGTTAGGCCAACCGGTGTTCATTTTTAGGTGCGCTCGCAAAGTTGCCAAAGCGACAGTTTCATCATGTCTGTCCGTCTGTCCGTCTGCAGGGAACAACTCGACTCCCACTGCACGGATTTTCGTGGAATTTTATGATGACACTTTACTAGAATCTGTCACAGAAACACAAGTTTTATCAAAATCAGACAAATAACAGGCAATGTACACGAAGACCTAAGTAATTAGGCACGGGTGGCTATGTAACTGCACCTGTAAGTCATGTTGTTAACCAGCAGCCTGGGTCCAGCGTAAATAGATGCGACTAGTATTAGAGGTGCCAGTTTGATTCTCAGCTGTGACGCCGACTATCCTGGCATTTTAGTCATTTTAGTGTCGCTCAAAGAAAATGCAAGACAGCATCTAAATTCAGGCGACGATCGCTGCTTTCTATATCCCTTCAAACCTACTGTTCACCGTCCCTCCCGCTATTTGACATTGTACACTGTCTCTAAATGAACCGTAAGTATAAAAATCACGAAAGGGGTATTTTAGTCAATAAAACACATTTATTAAAATGTGATAAAAATACATAGCCTACACGTTTCAGTTTTTTCTCGAAGCCATAATCAGGCCAAACATGCAACATAAAGTACAAGTAAGCCTATATACAGAGGATGTTCATTTGCAGCAATGTTTTTACGATATGTGAGGAAGTTTAGATCGCAGAACGTCAAAAGATAAAAAACACTGCTGTAACTAACTTCCTCTGCATACATTTTATATTTTATACTTGGTCTGGTTGCGACTCTAAGAAAAAACCGGAGCCTACAGCCCACTTATTTTCGTCGTATTTTGAATAAATGTGTTGTGCTGAGTGAAGCACCTCTTTTTTAATTTATACATTATACAGACTGGGATAATTCCAACAAAGCCTGCCTCGTAAGTAAAAAATAAATGTCGCTGTTAAGCTTCGTGATTCATCGTTGTTCCGCACTTTTTTAATGTTGCTTTATAATCTTCAGCGGGTGGTTGTAAAGGAGCTTGGGGTGAGACTTGGACGACATTATTTCCTTCCCTTAAGGTGAAACACCAACAAATATACTAACACTAAATACCATCAGTTATAAATCAATACGGTTAAATAAACAAAGATTCACCCTGTCAGGTGATACAGAATAAAATACAAAATGAAAACGTAGCATACTTTTTATTATCCCCTTACGGACCAGTGTTTGCTTCATTTACCACCAGGTTAAACAATCAGGATTCTATATTCTGTCAACGGAATATATTCCTGTGATTCTTATGGGCCACAAAACAAACAGCGATTATTTCCGTATACGGCATTACCTTATTGGTTTTACAACCGAGACGGAAAGAGTTTACTGCGTAATACGAAATTTATCTTTACATATAATTCGGGTCAATTTTCGGTAAAATATCTCGGTGTAAGGTTTGACAGGACAACAAGGGAAATCTGTATATGAACGAGGGAGGCCAAAGCCGCCAGAGCAGTCTACTCCCAATTAAAAAAGGAGTGATGAAGCCCAAACATTAAATTAGGGGGGGCGCCCCCCCCCCCCCCATGCACTCTTTATCTATCTGACCTCTTCTACCTCCTCACTGTTGGTGCAGAGGGTTACTGTTGTGGGGGTTCATCACACTCAATGACAACACACACACACACACACACATACAAACACACACACACACACGCGCGCGCGCGCGCGCGCGGTAGAACTCTCGACAAGCGACCGCCCGTCGCAGAGACATCTACCTGACAACACACAACATTCACAAGGGACAGACATCCACGCCCCCGGCGGGACTCGAACCCACAATCCCAGGAAGCGGGCGGTCGCAGATCTACGGCTTAGAACGTGCGGCCACCGGGATCGGCGTCTAAAGCACTCACTACGTCCATAATGACTAATGCCTGCCACTCCTGGAAATTTGAGGCAGCAAGGCTCTCCGCACGACTGACAAATGTGCAGGGCGCATACCGACCCGCAATGTGGATGTGTATTTTAAAATTAGGTGCATATATGATCTTACCACACAATTATGTAAGCAACAAGCACAAGTCACAAAACAATAAAAATGAAAGTGTTCCCAACATTGGCGAACGCGAATCCAAACACAAACATCATACAGTCGAGGCAACGCACGTATAACGCAACGTTGAGACGCTTTCGCAGATCAACTGTTGCCGTGGAAAAGCAAGAAGTATCAAAAATTCTGAGCGTGTGTCTCTATTCTTGCCTTATTTACCCAGCAGGCAAAGCACATGCGCCGTACTATATCGCCATCTGTGGCCCATCTGGCTCTACAACACTTTTCCACATTATCTCATAAACGGCACGATTTTCGGGAAAACGTTATTGAATATAAGATGTGTGTTTTGATTTTCTCTACAACCTCTGCCTGAAACATTTCTCATGCTGAGAAGAACTCAGCGAGATGTAAATGTACATAGGTCTTCATGTAAAGTATCCGTTATTCTTGTCAGACTGTAACCAAACTTACTTTTTCTCTACACGTTTTCGCCAAATACTCAAACATCAAACACCATGAACATGCGTGAAGTGGGAGCCGAGCTGCTACACGCGGACCGACAGACGAAGCATGGACGGTCACACAGACACGACGAAGATAAAGGTCGCTTTTGCAATTTTGCGAACGCGCGTAATATGAAACTTGGCGGCGGTCAAACATGCCACCGTGAAAGTGACTTGGCTGCCGTTACAGCAGCTGCGTGTGTTCTCCAGCCTTCAGTCTGCGACGTTACGCCTCTCCCCGCACGGGCCGAGTTCGGTATCGGCAAGAGGCCTTGTATATAAAGCATTCTGTTCTAAAATTTAGCATTATCATGTAGACACAGAAAGTTGTAAATATGTAAATACTCAAATATGTACTACAGACGAAAACTATGACTCATGACACCGGAAAGCCCCAACTCCGTTAGGAAGGGCGCACCTTGGCAGTAAGGCAGTTAAAAGTCACAAATGGACTAAAGGTGCCCCTCGACGGTCAGTAAAACTGCGCAATAATTAATACTGCAAAACAATATCGGTCTTCTAGTTTTAATATTCAAGGACTGCACAAAACATTTGGTCATTCAAATGAAGCTTGATTTTTATTGTGCAATCTCGGGAACACAGGATAGTCTACGGACAGTACTGCGAAACATGCATTCAATTACAGTCTGTCTGCCGAGTAGTAAACATGTCCAAAACGAAAATGTCAGGTCTTCAAAAGTATTTTCATTGGCCAAATTAGTGTAGCATAATGGACAAACGCTGACTGGGAATGACTGCCTCCCGCATATTAGTGTTTGTCGTACAGACTGTGTGGGTCGGGATAGCATAGTCGCTGCAGCGACCCGCTACGGGCTGGACGGTCCGGGGATAGAATCCCAATGTGGGCGAGGTTTTCTGCAGGTGTCCATACCGGCCCTAAGGCCCATCCGGCCCCCTGTACAGTGGGTACCGGGTCTCTTTCTCGGGCGTAAAGCGGCCGTGGCGTGGCGTTAACCACCCATCCCATCTAGTGCCAAGGCTAAAGAAAGAGTAAAGTTATACCTCTACTCTTTTCTGTGCCTTCACGGCAGGTTATAGGGTGAACACTACCTTTACCTGTAGAGACTGTAAAGGTCACAATCCTGAGTAGCTCATCAAATGATACCATCGTCCAACTGCAAAATTTTCTGTTGCCGTTTGGCTCACTCAAACCTAATCTCTCATAAGATTTTCGTTTGTGTATTGTACTTTTCGTTTGTACGATTTTTTGGTCCAGAGGCGATGTCTTTTCTTTTTGAAACACACGGCTAAATCATTGGCCACACAACCTCGATTTACTCGTCCTGACACACGAGCAAAATGAAATATTACACACTAACGTTGAGTCGTCTAGGGAGACATTGTACAATGTTAATTCAAGGTAAAAATGCTGAGCAATACTACTGACCGTCTAGGGGCCACTTTACAGCTGGTCATGAGCCCCAAGGGGCCTCGACAAAAAGCCGTGACATGACTCTGACTCTGACCGTTCGGCTACTTGTGTGTTCCCCTGTTAGTATCACACACGCAGTGTTCCATATTCATCTTTATGTTTTATACGAAGGGCACGCGGGCGAAGCCTGAAAACCTTCACGCAAAGCAACGCTTTTTCAGATATTGGTGAAATTGCAGGTTTCGTCGTTTTAAAGAGTTGAGGGTAGCGTGTTTATGCAACTAAGCGTACGTGTCTGTATGAGAGGCCAGCTGTACGGCACGCTGAACGCAATAGTCTCTGCCTTAGATATTTTAAGCTATGGGTACTAGAAGCAAAACAAATACAGAGCACGATTCTCTCATATTATTCCGCTACTGGCCATAACCTAAATGAGGCATTCATTAGGAACGCGTTCAAAGCAACGTCCTTCATTATTCTGTCAGATATATGATCTCATGGGGCATGACGGAACATTTTTTGAGCTGCGTTGGGTGTGTTCCATATCGTACAACAACACTAAAGCCAACCACCCTCAGTCGACGATCTTTGTCGAATACGTAAGAGACAAGCTGGATAACGATGCTGTGCTTATCACACTGGTTCCCTATCCCGGGGATCCCAGTTTCATTGTTAGATGGGAAACCAGCTAGTGTGACAGAGGTTTTATGCGACCTTCAGTGAAGGAAGGCGCTGCAACATAGCGTGTGATGCTACACTACGACTGCTTCCTTCAGCATATAGACACTCCCCGACTTAGCCAACAGTTACATTGCAGAAGGTCTGACGCAAGTCTGAACTGAGTACAGATAAAATATGCGGAGTTAGTTGAAATCCAAACGCCTGCACACTGAAACCTGATCGGCCGCAGCATGTTAGCCTCGCCGCTTGCGTTATCCCCCCGTATTATTCGTCCGCCATCTTCGCGTCATTGCGCTTTTATTGCCGCCAGGGAAAATTCGGCGCGTTCCAAGAACGTTGTTATTTGAATTTTTTACTTGTTTAAAATTGAGTAATTCTGAGATTGCGTAACTTGAAATTGCGTTAAGTCGGGGAGTGTTTGTACTTCCCAGTTCATTCGCATGTACGCTCCAGCTAAAAGCAATGTGGCCTCCGCATTACAGAAGCGTCATTACTTGAACCTAGAAACCAAAGCAGCAGTATTCTCTCTTCACACACCGCGTCTGACTCAGATTTAAGAGTCTGGCTCTCACGTCGTCCGTTGGCTATTTAACAACGCTGTCCAAAATGAAAAAATACATTTATTGTTTTTAATTACACAGTTAGAACCAACGCTTCATTTTTAAACGCGTATTTAGACTATTAGTTTCGGGTCATAGGACCCACCATCAGGCCATAACAGAAACTGTAAGCTGGAAAACGCCACATGGAATTTTCCAGCTTACAGTTTGTCTTATGGCCTGATGACGGCTCTTATAAACCGAAACTAGGAGCATAAATACGCACTTAAGAACGGGTGTTGATTCTGTGTAATTAATCAGAATAAATATATTTTTGTAATCTGCATACCAACGGCGACATCTTATATTCAAGGAAAAAAGTTACTTAGTGTGAAATGGGGTGGGAGGCTTAGTCTCAGGAGTAGGAATAGACGTCACACACTTTTGAACTCTATGTTAAGTACGTATTCATGGCACCTGCGAGTTCGTTATTAGTCACAGACTAGCACTGAGTCATGCGGCCTTCCTCCGTTGGCAACCGTAAAGAAATAGCACGTCAATAAGCGTAATGCATGGTACGCTGGTGTCTATTATTCACGTCCGTATGAGAACGTGTCTGTCGCGTAGTCATGGATTTTTAACCGACAGGCAGACTGTCACGGTACCAAAGTAAGGATATCTTGTCTTTATTGTATGTAGCCCCACTAGTTTTTTCCTTTGTGTCAGAATGACCTATTGAGCCAAAAATTGTTCCTCACTCGAAATATACATTAATTCTGCAGAAGTTATTCCTTGTGTTTTTTTAAACAAAACGAGATCACTGTGTCGGATATTAGTTTCTCATGGCAATGATTGTCGAGAGTCAGAATCTGAGGTACGATGGGCTGTTGGTTGGTAAATTCCAATGTTTCGGACCGAAATGATGCCTCAACCTTCAGGGCGTGCGAGTTATCTACCCTGAACATGGAGGAAGCAGGCCCCTCAAAACTACACGGCTTAATATCCCGAAAGGTAGTAATTTTGAAAAGCAGATCAATCACGTATTTGGAGTATGGGTAAGCTTACATAACAAGGTGCTCTAATCCTTACACCGTCACAAAGGGGTCTAACTGTACACAAGTAGAGGGACACGACTGGCATACAGGTGGCAGGACCGACATAAGCCTACACACTATAGGCCTACCTCCTTCTTCAGGAGCTACTAGTCTCTCAGCCCGTCGAGAAACTCCCCGCCACTTAGCGAAGATCAGTTTTGGGGGAAACTGAATACAACCAGCTTGAAAGCAGCCAACTGGACGATCGGACACAGTATAAAAAGGCCAAAGTTATGTATGTGCTAAATTAAGCTCCAAACAGTGAAAGCACATGGCAGAATGGAGGGGCACTTCCAAGCATTCTTAACATCGGCATTATGTTCAGGTGGGTGGTCATATTCATTACCGGACCGCCTTACCCCGGGTAGAGAGTCATCGGTACACACTAATTACGAGACTGAACAGCACCCAGAACTGATCGGGACGTTTAAAAATCTCTCGTCCCTGTCGTGAATCGATCCCAGTTATTCGATCCTATAGTCAGTAGCCTAGCCACTACACCAACTGCAAGGTCCCGACTCCGAAGGCATGTAACTAACTAACTAACTAACTAACTAACTAACTAACTAACTAACTAACTAACTAACTAACTGACTGACTGACTGACTGACTGACTGACTAACTAACTAACTAACTGACTGACTGACTGACTAACTAACTAACTAACTAACTTACTTACTTACTTACTTACTTACTTCATGGAGCAGAGTCCTTCTTCAGAAGCTAACAGGTCTTCAGCTACTCAAGAACTTCCCCGCATTTTATGGGATCTGGATGTCTATTACTGCATTCAAAAAAGCCTGCCACCTGTCCCTATACTGATCCAGATCAATCCAGTCTATGCCCCGTCCCACTTTTTGAGGATCCGTTTTAATATTATCCTCCCATATACGCCTAGGTCTCCCTAACGGAATTTTCTCTCAGCCTTCCCCTCCACAACCTTGTATGCACCTCTCCTCCCACACGTGTCAAATTTGATCACAAAAATACTATTTGGTGATGAGTACAGATCATAAAGGTCCTTATTAGGCAGCCTTCTCCAATCTCCTGTTACCACGTCACTCTTAGGCCCATATGTCTGCCTCAGCACCCTATTATCGAACATCCTCAGCTTATTGTTCCTTAATCAATGAGAGAGACAAGGTTTCACACATGTATATTTTAATCTTTATATTATAAGAAAAAAGATCCGAAGGAAGATAGAAAGACAATATTAAACCGGACCTTAGGGGTAAAGGTAAAGCAGTCCCATTACAGGCCTGGACAGGCCCAGAGGGTCCCAGGAGATCGAGGCTCCCAGATTTCTAGACAATAGGCCCATGAAGGTGGTAGGTTGTCAGCCTTTTCCCCCCAGGAAACATCCATGGTACTCATTTCTGTTAGAGGCTGAGTCGACCCCAGGGCAATAGTGCGACTGACAGGATTATGCTAATGAAAAAATCGAACCTGCGACCTGCCGGTTTGTAGCGCAGTGCCTCAACCAACTGTGCCACCGCGGCCCCATGTGATTATGGGAATTGGGTTAAACGGACTACCATGTCCAGGTATGCGTTTTGTTATTAGCAGCATTGTGATTCTGTTACTAGAATTTACATCATACACTCAAAGTAAACCGCCTCTATCGTCATACACACAATGCAAACTGCCTCTATAACATACAAAACGTACTTAATCATCTCACTCGAGGCCACCTTACCTTGGTATATTCTAAATTCCAACTACGAGAAGTACCACGTGGCACCCGCAAGAAAAACACATGAGCCCCCTTCAGAGCATGTTCTTAAAATGCTGACAATTCCAGCTCACCGTCAGGAACAATACCAACGTGACGACTGCCTTGTCAGCCACTGTACCATTCGACCTAAAATATGGCTTCATTCCCACCTTTAGTACACCAAGACTGAAGCACATAGTTTCGTAATTTTGCCACAAGATATAACTTTGTTGGAGTTCAGATCGTTTAACTACGGGGTGCAGATTTATATTCTGCAGCCACAGCTTAATTTGCTGCAACCTGACTAAAACTTAGCCTAACCAAGTGTGCGAAGCAGGTGCAGGCAAACCTTCCGCTAGACCTGGTTCAAATGAGTAACATTTACATTTTTATTGACTGTGTACAACGTACTTAAAACGAGAACAGGTAAACAGGCTTCATCAATTCCACAGAACGACGCGTATAAATTAGATTAAGACGCTCGTCTCTTCGAAGAATAGGCTCCATCCATCCGTAATTGTCTGATTTCTCCTACCTCTCTTTACATCGCTGTAGTTAAACTACGACGAAGCCATACACAGTAAGCTCTGCCAAGGTTAAACATCAAACGTGTAATCAAAATTCAAATATCCTTCCGAACCACAGCCCCCTCTTAAGCATTTAAATCTTTTGCGATGTTACAGCTGGCAAAAAGTTATCAAGTGTCTAAGACGTGTAGCGCAGCAATCCTGAGGTTCAAGTAGTCCAAGAGGTAAAGCTGTCGGTCTGTCTGGTCCTGAAGATGAAGGCTGTACGTTCCTTCGAAAGGTCGATTACTATTTATGACTGGACACGGCGTAATATTCCAGCACACTTGAATCTTCAGCAACACCGTTGTGAGAACTAAAAACTTAGCATATTCTTCATTCTTATTCCCGTTGTCTTCGATGTCTTCACGTACGTGATGTCCTAAAACTGTTACTTCCAGTCGCCTTGGTTTTATTCTGACGTTTCGCTTTATACGCCACTCTCGGACCAACCTGCCATAATCCAGCCGAACTAAAGGGCCTGTCTGTGTTTTCTAACAGATTCGTTTCGCAGTCCTCACGTCTACTCACAGTAGGTTTCGAGGTTGTTTATTTTCGACTGATCACACTCAGACACACACCACAGTCGGCGGAACTCCTGTGAACGAGCGATCGGTCGGTCGCAGAGACCTCTACCTGACAACACAAACACTCACAAGAGACAAACATCCATGCCCCCGGTGGGATTCGAACCCACGATCCCAGCAAGCACCCGGCAGCAGACCTATGCCTCAGACCGCGCGGACACTGGGATCCAACAGATACGCAGGGTAAATAGTCTATTCCAGTCCGCTCTACAGCTAACACCCAGGTAAAGGTAAAGGTAAAAAGGGATCCTATACAGGCCATTAAGCCCCAAACGGGAGTAGGGGTATAGCCCTACCCTTTCGTTCGCCTCGGCACGAGAAGGGGGTAGGGTGGCTAGCCCCACGCCCCGGCAAGCGTAACACCCGACCATCCAAATATCGGACTTACATTTCCTTACCCAATCGTGTGTCTTTAGCCAAGGATCTTGTAATTTCTCACTTCTACCTTATTAATCTGATGTCTTTAGTGTCTCCCCATCCCTACATTTCATTCAGGTAGACTGGCCTAAAATGACGTTGTGTCAGCACAGAGTATGACAACAGAATATGACAGTTTTCATATCACAGTTTTGACGAACTGGGCTGAATATAAGACACACGACAAAATTATGAATTATCTGCGGTAAACTGCCATTTAATATTCTCCTTCTACTTCTTAAATTTACATCTCTTCATTGGTGTCCCCGGTATGTGGCCCATACCTGTACTTGTCATCGGAAAATAACTGTAACGGCACCAAGGCTCACAACTTGCCCCCCTCCCCCAACGTGGCAGTACGTTAGTTACAGTTGAGTTCTGAGGATCATCGCATTCTTTGGTGGCACGTTAAGGGACAAAAGTACACGTCTTGGTCGAAATTATTGGCATTGACAAACACCTGCTGCGAAGTTATGGTTAACTGCCGATAACAATTACAGCAATGTACAGCACGCCAGAAAGACCACTTAAAAGATGTATTTTTGAAAAATAAAGAGCATATGTTAAATGGAATTTTACTACTGATACACCGTAATTTTTTCCGTTTCTTATAGGATATTCAAC
This sequence comes from Coptotermes formosanus, assembly GCA_013340265.1. Taxonomy (NCBI): domain Eukaryota; kingdom Metazoa; phylum Arthropoda; class Insecta; order Blattodea; family Rhinotermitidae; genus Coptotermes; species Coptotermes formosanus. The sequence goes on along the minus strand of BLKM01003593.1, from coordinate 2,757,367 downwards.
CCAATTCATCAAAACAACTATCTGACAACTGCCAGTCCTTTCGCCGCACGCTGTATATTTTCCTTCAACATATGAACACTGAGCACTCAATGTGCAGCTACATGCTTTCTGTAATGTTTGGAGTATGTAGTTGGGTTTACAACACATGGAACCATCCCTTCTGTGAACATTTAAAATATTATCCTAGGTGTACAGACATATACGCTGGCAGTCCGGTACAATAACGTACCAGGTAGATCATTTTACCCAGAAATGGTTGCACCTGTTTTTCCAAGCTATATTCCACAAACACAAAAACTCTGATCGAAGGACCGAGACTTGAGTTTCTCACAGCAGCGCTGCTGAAGATTCAAGTTTTGCGGCATGTTCCGAACGTTTCCAGTAATGTGTAACACAAAATCGATTAAAGTTCATCCAGCATAATAAAGCACAATAGCCTGAAGATAAGAGCAGTATTAATTATGCAGAGTGTATACATGAAGCACACCTCACATAATTTACAGTACTGAACATAATACACAGTATCTGTAATGGGAAACTTTAGGGGAATTATAAATACCAGTTAATAAACGTGATGATGATGATGATGATAAACACAACACTATAATAACCATTTAGAACACGTAAGAACGAAGTGTCTGTAGCTCCTTGTCTTTCTGTCAACCTACTCTTGTTCTCTGGGTCACACTGTCGGTATGGACTCAATCCTGCTATACAAGTGTGTCCTATGGGTTACGCGTACTTATCTTGCAATATAATTTAGTTTCACTGCGTTCGTCGAAAAGGCAAGGGACAGAGCAGATCTGCAGGAATGGAATAATTTTTTGTGTCATTTTTCTGTGTAAACTGTGTTTCAGTCGACTTTGTACACACGACGTTATTCAGTTAATTCCCCCGCTTTGTTAAGAAAAGGTCTGTGATTAAAAACGTTTTACTGTATCCCTATATTATTATATTACTAGTACACACACAAAGAGTAAAAGAACAAGAAATATATTTAGATTCTGTGATAATGTCAATGTCGCCATAGTTAATTCTTTGTTGTTGCAACGTTGTTGTATTTAGGCTAGAACGTTCGGGACAACAGGTAGGACAGCAGAGCTTACACAGCAGCTTCTGGAATACATTTCACAAACGGTACTTTCTAGGCGAATATTTTTTTCTGTGGCGCAACAGCCCAACTGAGGTCTGGGGCGCCTCGTTTTTTAGGTTTCTAGATCACACACAGTTAGATACACACATCCGGCAGGACTCCTCTGAAAGAGTGATCAGGTCATCGCAGAGGCCGATACCTACACAATACACACCAAACTCAAAACAGACGAACATCCATGCCTTCAGCCGGATTCGAACTAGCAATCCCAGCAATCGAGCGGCCGCAGACCCACGCCTTAGTCTGCACGGCCATCGGGATCGTAGCCGTACACTTACCTAAACCACAGGCCTACATGGCATACACCAACTGCTTTCGATTACAAGTTCAGTTTCTGCAAATGAACCGCATGACAACGAATTTAAGGATGTGTACGTACTGTTTACGAGATCGTAAAATAAAATTAGCCTATAGCCTATAATAGTCAACTGTAGTAGGAGGATGAAAAATGGCATGGTGACGTGCTTCATGACTTGTACTCCTTACCGAGTGTTTTGGCGGTGGGACAAATGGAGCAGGATTAAATGCGCGGGGCATATAGTGTTTTGCTGGTGATATCGGAAAGACAGAGGCCACTTGAAAGATCTAGGCGTATATGAGAGTATAATAATAAAATAAATCTTAGATACGTAGCATAGGAGAAGGTTATAGGCGAATTAAAATGCGGAAGAGTTTAATTTTAGCAGGTTTTATGGCAGAAGATTTACACCAGCAGATATAAACTGATGCTGATGTTGGTGGGCGTAACTTGCATATTATTTGGAACTTTGGTTAAAAAAAAGCCGCAATTTGCCTTCTTAGTTATCTGTACGTGCATCTAGGGCTGTTTTGGGTTGCTTACTTCCATTGGTATTAGAACATCTTCATGGTCCACTTCCAACTTAAATGTCTTTACGAGTAAAGTTGTTACGAAAATTCTTAAAGAAGCGTCAAACTGCATGAGTTATTTGTCGGCGTTTGTCTAAATCCAATGGCAGCTTTCATTAAAGCGGATGGAAAAAGGCAGCGTTTGACAAAGCATAATACTGAAACTTGAATTACGAATTAATTAATTAATTGTGGCCGAAGTGACCAATTTATACTATAAGTTTACATTATACACGTAAATTACAAAAATAAATATTTCACGCTCAGGGACAATAAATCAGAGGGAAAGTATTCCACAGCTAAATAATGGCTCTATTAGTTTGATTTTCTAGTTATACAATACAGCTGCTGAAAATTATGAAACAGAATAATCTTCATCTATTTTTAACGGGACCATGACATTACCATACTACAGCCACGTCCATTAACACGTACGAATTCTGAGATGGCAGCGTGATAGAATACTGCGGGCCTGCACTATAAATGAAAAAGCTACGTGTGAGTTTCTGAGTCGGTATGCAGAAGATAATCTTAAAGAAACGCATGCAGCTCTTCATGAAAACTGGCCCTTAAAGTCTCACTTAATGAACAAGGAACTGCTTTACTTTTTTTTTGTAAAATTCTCCAATGCCATGCTTAATGAAAATCCTCTCAACGGTTCACGAGTTTTTGTATCCGTACAGACGGACAAAGCGATTTTCACAGACGTTCGGCAGGAATGCGCAGGCAAGAAAAAATTACCGACGTGTCCGACTATGCTGTGCGAGGCAGCAAGTCCTTCCGGAACATCTGTAACATGTTTACGACTTAGACAGGCGACACGACAATACGACTGTACAAAGCGTACACATTTGCACGTGGATATTTATACCTCTCACCTCGCTCTTGTTCACTGGTGTCTACTCCGGCTTTCAGATTGTTTAGATATTGTTTAATTAATTCAGTGTAGCAATGTAATTACTAGACGTGGTCTTCGGTGCACGCGGAATGCTGTTTGTTATAAAGTCTGTTAGCTGTTCGTTCACCTCTAATGGATGTCTTATTGTGATCGCTCCACTGTTAACGAAGTAACAGCACATAGAGTGCGTAAAAATTAACGCTTTGTCTTTAGTTTAAATACCACCAGCTGGTGTAAAACCGAACAGCAGTAACAATTCTGTTAGTAGCGAAAGCTTAAAGTTCAGAAGACGGAACACGTATATCATCATGTGGAAAATTTTAATTCAAGAATTTTTCAAGGAATCCACGAAGACGAGTCACATCACGCTAACGTGGCCATAACAGGTCCTTTGAAACACATTTAGAAACTACTGTAATAGTAACAGCAATGTGGTGCAACAAAACAGCAAATGTACGTACGACGTAATACTGTGGTGCGTTCGCGTAACCATTGTTGGAGTGTAAACATGACAATGCGTTCTGTGTGTACTGTTGGGCTACAAGCCACTAAAATATTCAGGGTTGCACAAAAAGTGTCTATAAGGCGAATTTATGTAGGCAGCAACAAAAAACGTAATTAGTCATGTGAAGTGCCTGACATTTGTATCCGATTTTAACCAAATATGAACTTTCTTCACAGATTTTTCGTAGAAGTCTCCAATATCAAATTTCACGGAAATCCGTCCAGTGGAAGACGCGCTGATGCATGGTGATGGACGGACAGACAGTTGGACAGGCATATGGACAGGCGGCCATGACAAAGGCAACTGGCGCTGTGATGTGCCGGAACTAACGCCAAAAACTGCATTTCGAAAACCCTCACCTCACTGCGTCAAAGACAAAGGCGAATAAGAAATATTCCTTTTAGACTTCGATACAACGCTTTATAAAAGTGGAAAAGACATTACGTCGTTTAGTTGAGTATGTTTCCAACCTGCTGCACCACGTAAAACTGACTGACGTCTCGGTGGGTCTTGCAGCTTAATTCTTCATAGCCGAAGCTGAAGCAACAGGAAGTTACTGTGCCGTGTGCATCATTTCTATTGCTACCATATGATGCAATAAATGGAAGAAAACGTGAGACGGACTGCATTCTTCAGGTCGGAACATTCTGTTATGTATAGCGCGTTCTGATTAGCCCAGTGCCCTCGCCTTTAAATATAATAATCACTTTTGGAAAGGTGACAGGAAGCGAGTTACTAATACACAGACGTAGGTTATGTTCTGTTCAAATGACTACTAAATTTATCAGCACTTTTGCGTACGCTAAACACAAAATGACTTTTATTGACTGAGATTTTATCATCAGATTTAAGCCCACGTAAGTTTTCCGCATGAGGTTATCTCTAAAGGATAAAGTATCCAGTACTAACACTTGCGAAACTGATGATATGGAGACAACAAAGCAAGAGTTGTTTTCAGTCTCCACACAAATAGTGCATGCTGAACTACGAGATTCTATCATTCAGCTTTAACAGGTCAGCTCATAGCGGGCAGAACACGCGGAATATGTTTCACATTCATGGCTGTAGGTATTTCCTATGCGTGCAGTTATCTTAACTATAATAATATCTTTGTACAGATTGTTTTAGTTTTTAACTAAATTAATGTTTCGACGAATAAAATATTCTGTATAATCTCAAGGTGTATCTTGACATCGTAGCTAACCGTTCTTGAATGTTTGAAATCTGCGTATGAGGAGCCTGCATAATCAGAATTTTCGCGTATGATGTAGTCCTAAGTCCCACGGGAATTAATTTAGCTGTATTGGATTTCTGTTTTCATCTATGAACTTCAAAAAAAGTGAAGACAGGGTACTTAACCTTTACGGGATAGAATTTTAAAAACCCTATTTGTGAACAAAGTTCACCGCCGAAAGCGAGCAAACTATTACTCACAACGTGAATTAAATTACTGTTTCTGCCCTTCATCTCCCTACAAATTTATAAACATGCCACACAGAATTTACCAACTTGGCCAAAACAGCGAGAAAAGCGGCCTTCATAGCCGACAGGAAACTACATTTCACGGTACCAAACTTTCATAGAGGCACGTAATTAATTAGAGGAGGGCTGTGAGCTGTAGGACCCTCGCACATCATATGGCATATCTTGTCTTCAGTCGCAATTCCACGGCTTTGATCGTGTTCATTACTCCTGATTAGCTTAGGGAACGAAGTCTCCAAGCCCAACAGAAATTTCATGTCAACAAGTTGTCCGCCCCGGGCTACCAGGCAAACTAAAGACTTCGCTCAGAAGAAGATAGGGCACAGACATTATACGTTCAGAGGTCGTCCATAAATGTTATGACATCAGGCGCGGTGACAGGTCACTGTCTCAGTAACACCGTCTTTGTCGAAGAACTCGAAAACCAAGTGGCCAATAATCGAAAACAAATGATAAAGTGGTATTATTTTTGTCCAAAGAACTCGAAAACAAGCAGTTAACAATCGCGCACAAACGAGGTAAACTGTAAACATCATCCCAAAGAGACAAAGGTTGAAGTTCCAAGCCCTCAGATTGGTTACACCGTGTTGACTGGCAAAGAGTTATACATACGTAACTATTTATCGATCTACAGGGTTTTACATTTCAGAAGACAGGAATATTCATAAACGCCGCTGTGAGAATCTCAAATGTCGTAAAAAAGGTTTCCTTTTAATTAAACCTTTTATTCCGAAAACAGTCCACAAAATAATCTACAAAAATTCAACAATTCTTCACAAACTGGACATAGACGAAACGAAGTTACTGCAGAAAGGAGAAAACTGCACACTTGGGGCTTCGAAATTTGTACTCTTCACCAAAGATGTTCAAATAAAAGAGAATGTGATGGGTAGGACATACAGATTGCACACGAAGTTACGAAATGCACACAAAATCTTAGTCAGGAAACCTGAAGGGAAAGAGATCACTCCTAAGACCTAGGTGTAATGGGAGGATAAATTAAAATGAAAAGACAGGAAACAGAGTGTGTACTGACTAGAAACACGGCGTGGAACAGTAACTGTCATATGCTGCAGACTGGATCACATATTATATACGCTCGTATTAAATACATGAATAGAGTACGTGTACAAAGAATGAAACAGACTGAATCCCAGTTATCACTAATTTTTAATATTTTCCTGTACCAACCATGCTTTTACAGAGCAAAAATTCGGTACATCGTGACAGAAATGAACAAAGTTAAGGAAAAATAACAGAATGAATAGAAAAAGTAGCAGCATCAACCACAAAAAAGAAAAAGTTTACAGAATAAAGAACAAACGACACTCAAACTAATTAGCCCCATGGAGCTGAGTCCTTCTTCAGTTCCTCACGAGTCCAAAAATTTCCCCACAGTCTACGGAAGTCGAAGGTTTATTACCGTCTTCATAAGACCTCGTCAGTTGTCTATATCCTTAGCCACACGAATCCAGTCCACGCCCTCCAACCGTATTTCCTTAAAATCCATTCGAATGTAGTCCTCCCATCTTCGTCTACGTCTTCCAACCGATCTCCTTTCTTCAGTCTTCCCCGCCAAAACCCTGTATGCATTTGTCTTCTCTCCCGTACGTCTCACATGCCATGCTCGTTTCATTCTCATTGATCCGATCACTCCATATCTTGAGGTCTTCGCTCTTCTGGGTTGTTACACAGCGTGAGCAACAACCCAGAAGAGCGAGGACCTCATCCGCAACGCGCCGGAAGCCTGAAATCTCGCCCCCTGTATCTTCTTCACCATCCTATTTACAAATTCCCTCATTCTATGTTAAATTCCCTCATTCTGTGTTCTTCCCTTTATTTGAGACACCAATTTTCACACTCATATAAAAGACCAGGCAAAATTATAGTTCTATATATTTTAATCTTTAAATTCTCAGCTAGCAGACGGGGCAAAGTGGCAGCAGTCAGTCCCTGAATTTAATCTAGTCTTAATTCCTTCATGCATAAAATATTGAATCTTTGCTTCGTTCCCAAATATTTAAACTTCGCCACATTAGGAACACAGAAAACCTTAAAACGTTAACTCATTTTTGTCACCTGATAGTGGGAACCAAAAAACGTACCTTAATTTCTTTATGTCTGCAAGTGCTTTTGGGATAGGAATTGAGTGCAAAAATTGCTATACATTTACGAAACTTGTTTTGGTAGATAAATAATTGAAGTCATGCAGCACAGATGTAACAGTTCATGACTATGCCTCGCGTGATTACCAAGTTCAATGTGATTAGCTTGGTAGCAAAACATGTTTTACCTGAAATACGAGTACATTAGGTTTAACGCCAATTTGCAAAGTATCAATCAGCGGATCAGATTTATACCCTTATCACTTTTATCTTCAGTTCTGATATTTTAGTAAAAACGGACAGAAAGCACCAACAGTGCGACGTATTTGACTGACCCTGACAATATCTGATCGGTTTTACTGCATTAATCTGTTGGTCAGCTGTTCTCACGTCTCCATAAAGAATGCCAGGCAATCTCTCACAGGCCTTGGGATGATAATTTATGGTATTTTGCGTCCTCCAGTCTAGCCCAAGAGCAAACAATGTAGCTAGACGGGGGGGGGGGGGGGGTCTCCGTCATCTTCCACTTCTGATTCAGCAGTTCAGTTCTGCTGGCCTTGCGTTTGGTGTTGTGGTGAGAGGAAGATGAGATTCCAAGAAGCCGAGATGCACACATTTTACTGACGATGACCTGGCTTTGCGTTGTTCACAATGAACTCTGTTTAGCGAAACTGTCCTTAATTAGACTTACCCGCCGATAGATTTTACATTACGTCACACACACAGTTTTGAGTAACACCCAGATGAACAATTTTAGATATGCAATAAAGGAAGAGAATTCGGATAAACCGAAACACGACAATTTTGACTGCTTTCCACATGAAAACAGGAGAGAGCATTTGCAAGCCGAATAGAAATCATACAAAACATACGGTCACAAGCCTAGATCTTTGAGAAGTGTGCGTTCTGTTATGATACTTTAGAGGTTAATGGAAAATTACAACACAGCGTCTGAAGACATTATTTTGAAGTGACGATACGTAACTCATTATTAACGCTAATGTTAAACCTCTGATATTAATCTGGCGATACATTAGAAGACATCCAGTAGTCCACTGATAGTTTTAAAACGTATAATGCCTAAGCCCTCTAAAACAACACAACAGCGCCCCACCCCCGCGCCCCTGAAAATAAAAGCGCGACAAAACGGAATATAAAACTTCCTTCCTACCAAAAATATCGCTCTTCGTGTAGTTCTCCACATTATAAAGCCGCTAACATTAATACAAACAATTTAGTTCACACAACGAAATTAGCATTCACCTGGGATTTTGCCCAGTTATCACAAATAGCAGTAACAAATATGATATCCCGACAAATTTCAGAGCGGTCTGCAGGCGTGATACAAACTTGACAGCACCCACAGGGCCACTTCTGTTGCTGCCGTATTGTAATATTACAACGGCGGAGATAACGGAGTCGGCAAGATGCTGCTGGTTGAGACTGAAGTGACTTCAATAATTACACCCTTGAGAGTCGTATTACATCCGTTCCTACCCTTTCTAACCCCTATAATGACGGAGGTATGCCTTCAAACCCCGTTCCGAATAGGGGCATTGCTACGTTACGTGACCTTGCAAGCACTGTGGGCTTCCACGTGTGAATGTGGACCAGGTCGTGTGTGTAATTTCTACCTTTCGTCTACACAGGTTGGAGTCCATACCGATGAAGTCTGTGATTGTTTTGTGGTGTAGCATAAACAAGCATATGCGCACGCATCCACAGATACAAACATAATCTGCCATATGGAGGAACTTGATATAACAGTAAGGTGAAAGTGGTGAAAGTTGATATACGCGTAAGGTGGAATGGGAGGAACTTGATATAAACGTAATACGAAGTGGTGGAATTTGACATAAACGTAAGGAGAAAGGAATGAAACTTAAAGTAGGAGTAAGGTGCAGTTGGATCAACTTGATATAAACGTAATGTGGAAGTGGCAGAACTTGATGTGGACGTAAGTTGGAAGTGGTGGAAACTGACATAAACGTAGTGTCGAAGTGGTGAAACATAAGCAGAAAAAAAGTGTTTAACCAACCTCAGCTGCCGAAGATGACTTCAAGTGAAGTTATAAAATGTCAGGATTGAAAAAGTGAATATTGAATCATCATTACAGATCTGACTTGCATTAGACGGATTAATATATCGTCACCGGGCAATTTAGGTTTGAGCCCTGGTCACAGTCTTTACATTACTTTTAATTTCTTCCGGTTAGCCTTATTGGAAACTTTGGGGGTTCACACACTAGAATAGTAGACACCTGGGCGTGGTGTGAATGTCTCTCTTAGGGTTCAGCGTTTAAGTCTGAATTTTAGCCAACAGGCAGAAGTTATAGCTACACGGGGTTAGGACGGTTTGGTGGGGAGATGAGGGAAATTTAAAGGCATTGCTCTAACGGCTATTTGTTGTTCAACGTTTGTTGGAATTGAACGTGAAAACAGTGGATAAGTTGCAGTGCCGCGGTCGAGAACAATTGTGTGTTACCTCAACTTGCTGTAATATTGTCGTTAGTGATATTAATAAAAATCAAGCAAGAGTACCGCGTATTTAGTTCTCGTGCAACTAGAGCAACAGAAAGTGATACATTTTATATTGTACATTTTCGGAGCAGTTGTATTACACATTATTAATTACTAACTACCGGACAAATGTTTTACATCTCCTACATGTTTCGGCTGATACTATTCAGCTGAAACATGTAGGAGATGCAAAACAATTGTGCAGTAATTGGTAATTAATAAATCTGTATATAGAAAGTGGTACAGTTCCGTTAAGTGGCAACACGTAAATATTGCCTGAGATTCTGACCGCGAACCAAGCGTTGCCCTGAGAACCGAGCAACGGAGGGGTACAAGGTATAAAACCATTCAACACTGCAGTTAATAAAGAATCATGAAGGCACCGTTAGATGTGGGTCAGAGTACCTCTCTTCATGCAAAGCACCGGCCGCAAAACTCACATACAAGTCCAGTTCCCTTATCTTGATACTTGGAAGGTATTTAAGGAATGCGGGGAAGGTGGGGTAGGTATTCGTCTGGCCCATGTACATGACTCAGCAAATACCACCAGTTCAAAGACACTTATCGCTTACATGAGAGGGACTATGCCGGCTCCTAATGTAGCGACCGATGGATTTGGGACTGGTATTGTTCACTGACATCTCCTGTCATAAAGCAGCTACGATCTTCATACCATAACCCTCCCACGGCTTTCGTGTTTCTCCACTTCCACACCTCGCAAGTTTCAAGATACGGGAACTGAACTGGACTCTACTGCAGGGGTGCATAAATCCCAGGCGCCATGTCGCTCGGTCGACTACATTTTGTACGGTGGTGTCTAATACTTGTGGGTTCTCAACATGGAACTTGCATTATGTCACCCCTATGGCGCCTGGATTTTGGAAAATTTGTGCACCTCTTCTATTGTCTGATTAACGGTCTAAGACGTATTCGTGATGCTTATCAACCGCGCAGGTAAGATGGTGCATGATGGTAAAAAATGGTGATTCGAAGGGCATGTGGAGAAAAGCCGAACTGGGAAAAGGTTAGCGCGACTGACAGAAAACCGATAGGATTACGAAGTGTCAGTGCTTGAATGTGTGAAAAAGAAATAAAAAGGAAAACCTTTTGAATAAGAGAAAGGGTTATTTTGTCACAATATTTAATCAACCTATTTTGAATCAATAACTAACATTTGAACGCTGCCACACCTTGTCTCATTTCACCCAAAATTCAGAAGCTACATGGCCACAAATGACAACAAACGTAACCCCACTAACCTTTTCCGTGTTATTTTGCATCCGGCTGTATTATCTGTATTAACAAATGGTATTACTACACCGTCAAACACAACTCTTTATTTGCAAGAAAATCTTACATTCTATCCACATTTATAATGTATTTCAACTTTTTCGTGCCACTAACAAATCTGTTGCTTAGAAAAAATCCACCGTCAATGTAGGGGACGTCTGTCATGATCTGTGCAAAATATATTATTATTATTATTATTATTATTATTATTATTATTATTACTGTTTCTAGTTACAATTCGTGGGGCACTGATTGTTTGTATGAAAGTTGCATATTGTCCGCTTCCATGGAAGTCAAACACCATAAGATGGCAGCAATAAAAAGCAGTAGAGTGCACGCTTCAGCTGTTATTACAGTGTTGAACTTCGGGCGAAAAGGATAGAGGAATTACTTATTCTGTCAACCTGTCTTTATACCAGTTGAAGAACTGCTTATTCAGTCAGTGTGTTTTTATTACATTAGCAGGAGGCGGTGTTCTGTATGGTAAACTTTTAGTGTACATTAAAAATCAAAATGAAAACAAACTTAATAAACAGTAGAGATAAAAACAGCAGTTGTTCTTTGCGGAAAAGGACCTTCCGATTATTATTATTATTATTATTATTATTATTATTGCTATTCTATCAAGCTAACTTTCCGGAACTTTCCAAACTCACAGCGGGCATATTCAAAGCCCAGCGGTAAATATATGCACGTAAAGTTTAACACTAAAAATTCTGCATTTTGCCCACGAAGTGAAAGAATTTTTCGTATGATTCTTACAACATACAGCTATCTTTTTCCTATGCGGAATTCACTGGTTGGACTTCTTAATGTAGGCACGCACTGTCTTCTGTGGCGTACAAACTGAGTCCTTACATGTAATCTAGATTCATCTCAGTCTTCAAAGGGTTAAGTACAACCGTGATATGAAAGGGTTTCTCAGAGGATGCACTTCCAAAGTATGAGCGCTTCCATCGAAGGGATATCCGTGAAAAGAGTAGTTACAGATGCAAAATGGGGAGGGGGGATCCTTTGGATATGAAGGGGTATTTCACTGGTATCTGTGCTAGTCTCATGTTAATTTAAATGTCCACAGGATATTATGAAGACACAGAGAAAAACATGATACGCAAAGTGCGCACAACGTAACATTGTGGCATGTACGCGTAATATTTGTATCTCCTCGGCTATCCTAACAGCCTGACACCATTTCATTCGAAGCCAGAGATTTTATGGCGATTTAATGTCGCCGGAAACAATAAAAGATACTTAGTTCTTCGTGTAATGTGCCCGAAAGTTTTGCCACATTTCAACAAAATGTGGGGTTTTCAACATATTTTCTCAAAAGTTCCCAAAATAAAATTTCACGTAAATTCGTCCAGTGAGAGCAGCGCTGATACATGTGGACAAACGGACGGATGTGGCCAACGTAATAGGTGCTTTCAGCGACTATGCGAACGCTCTTAAAAGGGTGCTATAAATTTATCACGATCAGTGTAAATTACTCTCCCCCACCAAATGTCCAACAGACTTAATCCCTGGCATGTGTATGCCACCTTCAACACCTTCAAGATTTGTTGTTGTCGGTCGGAAATAGTTGCCCAATTTTTTACGGAACAAAACATACAGAATACCGTACCAGAAACGGAAGGGTGAGATAGCGTGGACGAAAGGAGTCCAGGAGTTCAGATGGATTAACCCTTTAAAGACGAAACGTAATCTGCTTCATATAAGGACTCAGTGCATACCGCGCAGTAAACACTTTCAACCTCGGTTATAAAAAACGAATGAGTTGCTGATGTTTACGGTAAAAGTTGCAGTTTGTTCCGAGCTATGTACAAAATACACAAACGCGGGTGAGCACTATGGAGAATTATTGAATGTAGAACCTGGTGGTACGTAAAGTTACCGCTACGCTTTAAAAGGTTAAAAGAGTAATGATAGCCGTGGAATGGTTTGCATCCTTTTGTTTAAGTTCTATTTTAATTACTCTCCCACCTCCATTAGGTCCCTACGTCACCATGAGCCGCCAATCTTCTTCAGGGTTTTCCTACCAAAAATCTGAATGCATTCCTCTTATACCCATGCATGGTGAAATGTCCTTCAATCCCATCCTCAGAATACGACCAACCTTTTGGCGAGGAGTACTAACGATGTATCTCCAGCCTCCGGAGCCTCCTCCTTCTTACTTCCAAATGCGAGGTTCTCAAACGCCCGGGAAGGTCTCAGTACAATAAAGAGCGCAGAAACTTTCATAAAGTGTTTTTCAGTTAATACACGATCTCTGTTTTGACTTAATTCGAGCTACTGGCGAGGTTTGCAAATCCCTTAATTTATTTTAAGCCGATCTTTCCGTAAGAGCAATGTCGAGGTCACGTATCCCTAATATCCCAGATGAACAAAAGAAATCATTAAAAAATTCATTAGCTTCACAAAGGAAACCCATTTACCAAGGTAAATGAGAAGTTGATCGATTTGAGGCGACAATTTCCTACCTGACATTGCTGAGGTCCCTGGCGGTTTGGGGATGAAGCTTTAGGCCGAGGCTTCTTGACCGCTAATTTGCTGGAATCTGCCACTCCTTTCACATCTTCCGTACTGCCCACTGGGGAAAAAATGGCACAGTATGAATATTCATCTTCATAAGAGGCCATGGAAAATTCACACACGCTTGTTTGTATCTGCAGAAAATACTGGATTATCAGGCCATTTGGAGCTACAATCATATTTTGGTCTTCTGGTTTGTGATATAGTAATGTGCGTGGATACCAACGTTTCGGAGAAACATACTTCCTCAATCTTCAGGGTCAAATTCTACTCTATGCCATAAAGTGTCAGGATGAAAAGCATATCGCGTGAAACACGTTTCGGTCTCAGAAACAGCTCTACCTACTTAGTGGCCGAATTATATATTATACACAAAATGGAGCTCATCCGGCATTCAAGCGGGAGATCCGATCTTCATAAACTCGGTAGCTGAAAAATGAAGTGTAAAATCATTTCCCGTGGACAGTGACAGGCTAGGAAAGTTCATGCTATGATGCATATTCACTACATCTAAAATTCTGAGGGAAAATATGTCTCACAATAAAATAAAACTATTACAGTATACAATTAACATAAACAGTAACGTAATGACGTGAACAGATCAAATTAAGCAACATGCTCCATTTAGTCCGTCTGGGGCTTATGATTAGTGAGAAGCTATACCACAGACACAGAAGTGTTTTGTTTAACGGAGCTGTTAATTGCTATGATTTCATAGCGTCAGTGGTAGGCGAACAAAATATCAGCAAGGAGCATTGGTGGAATGATGTCAGTAGAAAAACGAAAAGCTTGGAGAAAAAACTCCCTCAGCCGCGCTTGGTCCACCACAGATCCCACGTGGATTGGCCTGTGATTGATCCCGGGACTTTTCGCGGTGAGAGGCACACGATAATCCGCCACGGCCACGGTGCGGTCTGTTTATAGCTACTATACGTACTGTACAGATTTTAGTTACTGATCACAGCATACACGATCCTGGATTTGGTTTCAACCGTCGCTATAAAGACCGAAAAGTCAGCCAACAATAGGTTTTCCCTATAATTACAGCTATCTGAGGATGTAAGTAAAGCTCGTGTCTGTGACGTGTACATATAAGCAATGTAAATTTATTTTTTCTATGGGGCAACAGCCCAAATCGGGTCTAGGCCGCTTCACTGTTGAGATTTCTAGATCACAGGCAGGCACGCAAGCACGCACAGCAGCGCTCTTCTGAACGAGTGATTAGTGGGTCGCAGAGGCCGCTACCTCCACAGGACACAACAAACCCAAGAGACATACATCCATGCGCTCAGCTGGATTCGAATCCGCGATCCCAGAAATCAAACGGCTTCAGACGTCATTAGACAGCATGGCCACCGGGTTCGGCCCAAAATGTAACTTTACAAGTAGATAAAGTTGTAAAGAACTTGTGTAATGAACAAACCACTGTCACGAAACTTTACACAGTTATTTGCTCGTATCACCCACTTCAAGTAGTCAAAACGCAGTTTCATTTGTGGTATTTGTTTCGTTCTGAACGGCATCTATAGTAGAAGCTTCATTAGTCCGAACATAATACGCTGAGACAGTGGCAGACTGTATTGAGCAACGTCACGTTTCTCGCAAAAACAAAGACTCTTTCAGCTACATCAGCGTCACGTCAGCATGGTGCTGAGACCATTACTTGAACCAGACGGTATCGCGGACGTTAAACTGCCGTGATGGTAAAATAAAGATAAACAACGTTCCCTCAATCCCAGAACAGTTTTAATGGCAGTGGGTTCACCGGAAAGGCACGACCATGAAATGGTAAACGATGTTACAATTTAGATGTGAGATCTTACACGACATGAAAACTCATTAAAGAATGGGGGCAGCACGTTCTTCGTAAACGATGGTACCACAGCCTATAAAAGACTATTCAGGTTAACAACAGAAATCACCACGAAACGGTCGTACACAAATACAGACTCATTTTCGGTGTTCGTACCCTGACATTCAGAACGCGCTGAAAACATAACACACGTGTAACCACGATATTCGCCGAAGCTGTATTCTTAATAGAACGTAAAAACCGGTTATATTTTCGACAACTGAGTGCTACGTTCCTGACCGGAAAACACAAACTTTTGATCACAAGCCCCAAAGACATAGACAACTTGAAGACTGTCAACTAGTTACGAGGATAATATTAAAACTGATATTAAAGAACTGAGGGCGGGACTTTGGACGAGGTCCGTAATTGGGTCTGGTGGTGAGTTCTTCGCTTGTAAGCCAGGAAATGCGATATCAGCTCAGCAACTATCGGCTCTTGAAGAACTCTACTCCGTGGCCTATTCGGTAATAAACTTGGTAACTGTCACACTTTTTGGTTATTTAAGGGTAAAATAAAATTGTTACATTATACAAACGGAACACATCGGAGCATTAACTTAAATAATGAGAAAAAGGCCTAACATTCATTTAGTCATAGTAAAATATAAATATGAGTACGTTCTTTGGTTATTTTGACTCCCAACTTAGCCGTTTTTATTTTTGCATGTTACTGCATATGAAACGACAAGGACTTGGCCCTTTAATCTCACCGATGTTGTTCTGTTTCTGTCGTGTGTCTGACATGTTCTGTCGTCAGACACGACAAACAAGTTACCTCAAAGGGTGGATTGACGTCTCACCCACACATTGTTCCTTTGGGATCACCGCGTTTCAAGTACGCTATGCTTAGGCCACGGAAGGAAGTCTCACGAACGGTTACACTCCAGGTCTCTCTTGACCTACCTATACTACCTACTAACATTACCGTCCAGTCGTCTAGTCATCCTGTTCAAATGAATATTTGTAGTGATAGTCATTCGATAACCTTCGACAGCCACAACAGTTTGGACCTGGTTAATAAAGATTAGTGGTAGCTGGCAGGAAATAAAACAGTAGGCACAAAGCGAGAAATCTCACGCACCGTGAAACACTCCACCCATACAATTTTTTCCTGTAGCTCGTATAGTATACACCGTGAAAACATGAAAAGCCGACGACTTTAATTTAAAGTTGCTCATGAACTGAAAAGCATGGGAATGATAAATAAACGTAGGCCTCTTCAGGTAGGCAAGATGATGATGGTTGCAATAGCACTACTTGAGTTTACAAGCTTTAACACCACGTGGCGCTTACATCGCAGTTGTGGAAAATAGCATCTCAAGTGCAGAAACCTAAGTGCCACACAGGTATCACAAAACAAAACCTGTGGTTACAGGGCAAAGGATATTTGGTACGGAGTTTTGTAGGCAACCACAAAAGCAAATGTCCATCTACAAGTGGTATCAGTTGTTCAATGAGGCCAGCTCTATGTGTGAAAGGAAAATCCCCTGTGAACAACCAGTCACTGAAGCTGACGTAAATGAAGTCTGAGGCGAATTCAAGTTTCTCCCCACAAGTCCTCCTTCAGGTTTTCTCCCGCCGTGTTTTATTGTAGTATATTGACCTTAGTTCCTTCTGGCTTGTGGCTAGTTAGTCATTAAAAATCCAACTGTTACGGCAATCAGTGATGGTACAGCGAAGTGTCGGGCTCAAGGACCATCAGCTGCAAGTGTGAACATCGTTGGGTCTCACGCAGGAACCCACTGTATACCTCCACCGTTCTACTTAACAAATCTGTATTTTCGGCTCGCTTCTCCTGTCAAAGCCTGGCAATCAATCCTGCAGTATCACTAGAACCCACATAGAGAGTGGCCACCGAAATACACAAAAAAATTGCCCTGGATCACAAGACATCGTGTTCCAAAGGAGGCCACGGTGTATCCCAGCGGAAGAGCAGGCATTGAATTCCGGGGCACGCAGATCGGAGAGAAAGGTTCGGCGCACTTCAGACAGCAGCATCGCTTACAGCTTCATTCGGTGAGGCAGCACTACTTTACGCCCTTCAAGATCTCTTGCCAGAAATGGGAAATAACACATTCAGTCAGCGACCGGCATTCCACTAGCAGCTCTAGAAAAACTCAGAAAATAGTGTAAGCACGGACGTGAATTGAGGGACAAAACAGGACAGTGGATTTGTACCTTCTTAGGAAGAACTGAGGTCAAAAGTCTGTTGTGGCTGTCTTGTTCACAGATTACTTGGCTCATAATGGAAGACAAAGAATAACAGACAAGGGGCTTACTTCGATATTAGCAGATAAATTACGGTTCAATAGTCGGTATGTCACTCTCATTTAGTCACCGTTATGTGGCTGATGTGCAGTTATTTATACTACGATATTTATCAAAGAAGAAAGGAGAAGTGCAAATATCTTCCAACTGGGTATTTTACGGATCTGTGAGCCATACCGCATTGTCATTTGTGCTATTTTATTGCAGATGTGCAATTCATTTTGCTAGTAAACTACAGACGTCATACTGCATAGAATCCGAAATCATCTGTTGAATATATGAAGGGAAAACAGAACATTTTATAGAGGTCTCGAAGTAAACGGCGGTCTTGGTAAGTTGACAAAAATCGAATTCACATTCATGCACCATATTTTCACTCTGAGATGTCAACTACAACTTCAGAAAGCAGTCAAATATTGCAAACCAAAATATGGAAGGACGAATTTTCGGACTTAGTCAAAGTAAAAGCAGTTGACTTTCGTGTTAGTAAAGTTTTCCAGCTACATAGGGCATAGTGAGTTAGTTGGTATGCAGAATTAAATATCTGAAAAAGGTGAAGATTAAAGCGGCCGAGGCTTGCTTCAAGCTCACAGAGCGTTTACGTGGAGTGACGCTGTAACATACAGGAAAATAACGGGGTCGAGATGCGAAACGGAGACCTCACAAATATGAAGAATTTGTAACCAGAGAAAAAAGACATTCAATAATAAACGGCGTAATATGACGCAGTGGCGCTGGACCACAAACTACACAACGCGTTGAAACGCTGTCACGAAAAACAGTATGTTGATCTAAAAGAGTGGAAAAACACCGCGTAATGTCGCTATTTGGATCATTTGTCACGGCTGATATGCAATACAACACACTGGTACCTGCTACTATTTTAAAACCGCACGTTGAGGTATTTCTTCTATTTTTATCGGATTGGATACTACAAAGGAACGACGGATCAGCTCATCCGTCTTCTGTAGTCACCACCACAGTCAAATGACTGCCAGATCCCGTCACGTTATTTGTAATGGACACAAGAAATGCTTCGTCACTACAAAAGTAGGTCCAGGGTCTTGTGTGCCCCTTCTGAATAAAAATATATTCCGCCAACACATTTTTAGGCACTTAACAAGCTTTCGGCATATATCCACTGTCACTCTAACTTTGGAATGGTTTTCCGGGTACATGTACACTGGGAGTAATTGACAGACTTGCTAAAGAAAATATGCCAGTAAACCCACCTGATGTGTTTATTACAACTTCAAAAATACACCTAAATAAAATAATAGACATTTATAAAATACATAAAAATTAGATACTAATTTAACATAATAATAATGTTAATACGATAAATCACATTTCTAAAAACCATACAAGAATAAACATTAATACTGCTACTACTGTTACTAATAAAGTACAGTCACCAAAAGGTTGCTACTGAGTACAACCTTACTAAGGACGGTTCACCATATTACAAACACATTCTAGTCAGTGTTCTAGAAAGCGATAATTATAGATTGTATTGGCACCGTAGTATTTTAACATGCACGAACCTCGCTCATAACCGTCCAGATATAACTTTCGCAGATAAAGTCACCGCCGTCCGCTGTGACCTTGGGGTCTAAGACGCAGGTCTGCGGCCGCTCGACTGTTGGGACTGCGGGTTCGAATCACAACGGGGGCATGGATACCTGTGTCTTGTGAGTGGTATGTGTTGTTAGGTAGAGGTTTCTGCGAAGGACCGATCTCTCGTCCAGGAGGGTCCTACCAAGTGTGATGTGTCTGAATATGATCAGGAGCAACAGCAACCCTTTACACCTACAATGAGTAGGTAGAAGAGGTCAGAATAAGAAACAGAAAAGATAAAGTTACCGATACCACATACTTGATAGACATCGCTGTTCCAGAAACACACAACCTGCAAAAAACATGGAAAGAAAAATGCAACATATACCAAGACTTCGCAGTCTAAGTAAGGAACATACGTAAGCAGACAGCAGTATACGTTGTTCCAATTATGGGATCAGTTACGAGAATTATACCCAAGTCTGTCGTGATTGGTCTACATACGCTCGACCTACATACTTATACGTATATACATACAACTACAAAGGTCTGTTATACTGAGTACCCGCTACAGTAGTTCGAAAATTCTTAACTACCGATACATAAATACCGTGCAATAGCTTGTCCTAGACCGATACTTACATGAGAACGTCGTATCGACAGAATTATGGAATGATGATGATGATGATGATGATAACTACAGAATACATCTATATTTGGCACAGCACAAATACTTCGGAAAGTACTACTGTAGAAGCACAAAGGAGTTTAATATTGAAGACAGCGTTACATGCACCATGAATAGTAAGCGTAGAATAGCTGCGACACTGTATACCCTAGAAACATGATTTATTTCAGGTATATAAGTGTGACTACCCTGCATAACGGAGGTACTGTAATAAAAATACAAATAATAATAATAATAATACAGAGAAGCCGAATTTACAATTAGGCATCAAGGAAAACGCTACTAAAATAAATTATCGAAATTGCAGTTTACCGGATAAAAGCAATAGGTTTGTTTCGATGTACAAACGTAATAAATAACGTAAATATTTTAATACGGTTATGGACTCTTTCCAACTAGGAATCATTCCCACTTAATACACAGCCAGCCAATTTAACGAGAAGAAGGCACCTGCGCCATCATGTCTTGAAACGCGATGACCTTGCGGACATGCCCGTCAGCAAAGTACGGCACTTTGCTACAACTGCGGCCTGCTGAATGCTTAAGCAAAGGATTACACAAAAGATCGGAAACGGTAGATAAGCAAGGGTCACTGCAGTGTCCGCCCTAGTGTGCTGTGCTATAAGGAGAAAAATTTCTGCCTTGCTTTATCAAAATTAATTCTAAAGGTTGACTTTCTTACCGTTGCCACAGGTAACGCGCCATTCTGAAAACACACAATCCAGCTACAGCAAAAAGGTACATAGCTTGACTTTTTGTAATTGGAACATAATTTTCTACTATACGATATCCGTGATTTTATGTCACATAATTACACAACAAGTTTGATAGCTGCCTAACTAAAGAATTAAGTGTATCTATGGGGTAAGAGGCCGATCCTGGTGGCCTCGCGGTCTACGGCGTGGGTCTGCGGCCGCTCGCTTGCTGGAATTGCGGGTTCGAATCCCGTCTAAGGCTCTAATGTCTGTCTCTTGTGAGTGTTGTGTTGTCAGGTAGAGATCTCTGCGTTGGGCTGATCACTCGTCCAGAGGAGTCCTACTGAGTGTGGTGTGTCTGAGCGTGATCGCGAAGCCTCGATAATGAGGCCCTGGCCCACTGGGGGTTGTTGGGCCGTGGGAGGAAAGGGGAAATACTTCTTCCTTATTTATTCTGTGTTTATAATTTCATGTTGCCCGCATTCAGACCAAATTTTGCCGAAGTTGCTTACACCAAATAACAGGTTCAGCAGGCCTGACCTAGATTATGTATAGTGACACCGTCGATGGTACGTGATGAATTTGAGTACGGGGTATTGGTAGAACGGCCTGACTGGGGAAAGCCGAAGGAGAAACATCTGTCCCAGTGTTTCATGGCCCACACAAATCGTACATAAACTGCCCTGGAATCGAAGTCGGGCGCTTGCCGTGAAAAGCCTGCGACTAAACACGTTACTTATGGCACGGAGATGTTTTATCTTACTTAATCCATTCTCCGATTACCTTTATACAAGATGTATCCCACTAAATATCTGTATGCATTTCTTGTCTCCACAGTTCAGCTATACGTTTAGCTCGCCTTTATTTTACTACACGAAAAACAGCAGCAGACTTGTAAAAGTGCCCATTATGCGATATCGCCCACCATCTCACACTCAGATGAGACAACTATCATCGAAAAGTAATGATTCATTGACTAGAATATGACATAAAAAAAACAGGGATCACATAATTTGAGGTAGTATGCCTGCCACTTGGTTGGAGGGTTTGAAGAAATGTACGAGAAGCCTCGTGTATGACAGTTTGCTCTGGGCCAAGATTTTAACTCAAGACCTTCCGAACATGGAACACAAATGCTACTCACTCCACAGCAGCATTCTGCAAAACATTTCTCCCTGGCAAGCACTACAACCCTTCGTCGCGCCATTTAATTTAACTGCGGCTTAAGGTCGATACAATTGCTAATCTTTCGTTTGGCAACTCTTGGCTTTCATTTTTTCCTCTTAGTATCGCTTTAGGAAACATTTAATTTCGCTTCACTATACTGCATTGGATGCAGCAGAGGGCTGTCGTCCATCTCTGTGATTCTGTACTTGTATTTTCTTTGATCTCTGATAGCCTGCCTCGGGGTTTGATAAGTACGCCTGTCGAGTACGAAATCCAATGGTATTTGCAGCTGTGTTTGTCGTAACGATATTATATTTACGTAACAAAGGTAAACACCGCTGAGCGAATGACATGCAGCTGTTAGGAAATACAGCCTACCACTTACCACCTTGGCAAAGTGTTCTGAGGCTTAATACACCATGTCAGGCATCAGTATTCGCTATGAAGTGCACAGCTGAAACTATCCACAAAGCGACTTGTTAAATGAACGCTTTAACACCCAGTGATAACTACATACACACCATCTGCTGTGTCACTTAAAAAGTCACACATTTGTCCACGCAGTGATTTGTGTGTTCCATACAACCTTAAGATCAAAAAGCGATTATTTCCCGAAACATCATTAACGTGCTGGTCTTTGTAATGGAGGCCGAGATGTTCTCTGTGAGTTGGGAAGTGGATTTTTATATTGGTATGCCACAATTTAGGTGGATTTCATTCTTGAAAGCGATATGGCTAAGTTCAAAATAACGAAACAATTAAAATGTTTTAAATTAGCATCTATTCTGAAACTTTTTCAGCCGAATGTCGCGGTCGAGAAGGTTGCGTAGCTGAAAGGTCCGGGGACCTAATCCCGACCTGGATCCAAGCCAGGTTTGTGGTGCAGTTCCGTAGGCAAATTCCGACACAATGCATCCAATTAGGCCACAGTGGCCTCCACTTACATCTCATCTGGTTCATTATTCACAACTAATTCAACATTTAGATGCTGCAAGATCTCCTCTCGCCCCCCAACCACGACACCAGAAACATTTGTTTGAAGTTTTCAAGGGTTATTATATTGTAATATTATACATTTATATATTTAAGAACGTTTAATGCCCATTTTTATAGTGTAAAGATTGCACTTAAATTCCAAGCACAGTCAAAATCTATACAACCTCTACACATGTTACATGGGCTATTTACATTAACAAAACAGGAAGAGATGTAAAAAGACCGTGTCATGGCTCAGGCGGTTAGTCGCCGGCCTCTAACCGCGGAGGCCCGAGTTCGATGCCGGGTCAGTCCATGTGGTATTTGTGGTGAATAAAGTGGTACTGGAACAGGTTTTTCCCTGAGTACTTCGGTTGTCCCCTGTCAATTTGATTCCACCGATGGTTCATTACGCCGAAAAAAAAACTATTCCCCTTCATCACAGGGTTGCACAGTAAGCCTCAAGGCTGCGGTGCGTTCGTAGCAACTGCTGCGGAGGCCTTCACCACACAAAAAAATTTGTAAAATAAATAAGAAGAAACCGTAACATTTTACGACAAAATGTAATAATCGATTCAAACCTACGAACAGTAACTAGCCTGCATCATTCGACATGCAGGTTATGTAATCACGGTGACGAACTTCAAGGTTTTCTTGTAAGAGAAAGTTACTTTGGTCCGCCTTGTCCTCTATAACCTACCCCGGCCTGACCTGGTATCTAACAAACCGCACCAGGACAATACATAATTCGAACAGCACACTCGGCTGTCAGGCAGTTTTAACACGTTCAACGTTGCGAACTGTCTTACTGTCTCTTCTCAAAGCTCCTCAGGGCGTTGCTTCTAAGCTGACAAGCCTAGCAGTGATAAATGCAGCAAGACCTCAGCATTCAAACTAACCCCCTGAAACGCAATCAGCCTTTAACGAATCTGATAACATAATTTGGACATGCCTCTGCGGTACCTCTACCATTTCGTAGACAAAAGCAAATCGAAACTAATTCTACATCTGCAATGCCGATTTCTCTGAACCACTTACCGAACTACTCACTGTGTACACTTTGCCAGTAATTTCAAAGTCTGGCAGAATCCGAATCCCGCGGCATTTGAGCTCATAACGTACAGAATCAGACAATGAAACCTGAAAATACACGTCACTTCCCAAACACTTAATCTACTTAGTAATACTGGGAAACAAAGGCAATATGTATCATAATGCATGATAAATTCAACACTTTCTGCTACTTTCCAAACTCACATTTTCATGCTGTAAGTGTACCACAACCAAATAATAAGGCAAACAGCCGCTGAAAGTTACACTGTGTTCACAATAACTATCGTGTACCTAAGTTCAATTATGGATTTTCGTGTCAGTGCATTTGAAGAATTGATTTAATCTACTCAATACATATTTCTCAATTCAAATAACCCTATAATTATTCATAACAATGCTTCAAATTTCTATTTTAGTTATACAGTTACATTACTTCCCATTCACAGTGGCCCAACTGGTAGGGTGGTGATAGTTCGAATGGGTGTACCCCTACATATTCTCTGTTATTTGTGCCGTCCCCTGTCGGTAGATGCCTTGCGACGGACCCAGCCGCCTGAACCTTTTGCGTCGTGCGGGCAACTTCGGCAAAATTTGGTCTGCATGCAGGTAACATGGAATTCAATACACAGAACGAAGAATGAATAAGTATATGTATAACTGCATGTATAATTTTACCTGTGTATTTTCTACACATTACGTGCAATAAAAATCTGCTGATAATAATAGGAAACGTTTATTTAACAAATCCAATCCACAACCCAGGCTAGCATCTCATCATTTTTTATACATTTTTACAAAATCAGTTAGCAATGCAATATATGTCTCCATGAATAAAAAGCTCACAATTTTTCAACACTGCGGGGTGTTCTATTTCGGCTTTGCGAGTGAAAGGGAAGAAATACATTTTCTCGTTTAAAATGCCTCCGAGAGCAACATAATGCTGTGTTGCGGGCAAAATGTTACCCGCGAGCTACGGCTTGAGCGGGCCTGGCCTAAGAGGACTGCCAACTGCGCACAAGCAACATTTATGTCCTCTGAAAACTGGAAGCCCTGGGTCGCACTGGCCTGTAATGCCACAGAGATAGCTAGGTACAATTAAAGTTATTCAACAACCAACAATGTCATGAGTCTATGTTAAAGCCTTGATTGACGCAGCACAACTAACAGTACTGCTAAACTGCTGAAGTAACATACGTAGATCCTGCATTTTTATATTGTAAATACCGTGTACGTACTTATATAGGTTTATATGTATCAACAACCAACTCGTACACACTTAATAAACACCAACATTCAAGTTTTTAATCACATCCCAACATGTTTCAATGCTTTAAAGCACCATCGTCAGGCGGCACTGTTTTAATGTTGGTTCTTAATAAGTGTGTATGAGTTGGTTACTCAAACACATCAATCTATATAGATCCTGCATGTATCGTACTATATATACTGAAATTTATTTGATGAAGAAATGGAACCATATGATGGCGGAAAGCTTTTACACACCAGATGGAGCCTCACTGATACGACATAAACAACTGTAAAGGTACACTTACCCCATCTTTAATTCTCCCGTTAGTATTTAAACTGAAACATCACCCATCCCCTACATTAAATAAATGATTTAAAGACCACATCAACTCCAACCGAAGCAAAACGTGGGCCGGGATACCGTAATCAGTATACAGACTGGACAATTTGGGGTTCGAACCTCGGTGGGGGAAAGATTTTCTGCACCAGTCCATATCAGCCCTGGGGCCCACCCAGCCCCCTGTGCAATGAGTACTAGGTCCTTCCTGGGGGTAAAGCGGCCGGGTCGTGGCGTTAGCCACCCAACCCCATCTAGCGCTGAGGTTAAAGAAAGAGGAGAGTCATAACTGTACTCCCTCTCTTTGCCTTCACGGCATGTTATAGGGTGAAATTTACATCAGTTTACCAAAGCGAAAGTGTTACTACACGCACCACTTGCCTTAACATTAAAAATCTGTGATTTAAGGGTAAATTGTAGGTATGTATCGCGTGTAATTCTTCTTATAAACAGGAATTACTTTCCCAAACAACATTACCAGATTTATAATGGAGGGGCAATACGTTTTCTGTGAGGTGTGAACTGAATGTTTAAACAATTTTAGACGAATTTCAAACTTCAGAGCTTACATATATTTTTTGAACGGTAACCACAGACTTCTTGATTAGATTTAATAAGAGTTGGGCAAGAAATACAATTAAACTTCTGTACAGATGTCAGAAAAAGGCCCAGAATTCTCAGAACTCATTACTTGTTTTTCTGTGACGTCCCTGTTATTATGGCCTTATTTCTTCACGAAAAAAGTCCAGAAACTGTGTGAGGTAAACGAAGACGAAGTATTGACACACACATACAAGGTTTTTAAGGTTCACAAACTTAAGAATAAGAACTTCGAACTGAGTCCTTGAAAAACCAATTATTCATCGTCTTGTTGCTGAAGAAGACGAAGACTCGACCCAAATATAACAAGCGAATGAGAAGAAGGAAAACGAGAAGAAACAGCAGCGTGGTGTTTGGAGATGTAAGCGCAAACAATTTATATTTCCGTCGGGAGTTGTCAGTACAGAAGCTCAGACTCATAACTCAATTTCTTTCTCCAGTCAGCCCAACTCGTCCTGCAGCACAGTCTGAAGCGGCAAGCAAAGTTTTACACAATTTTCGTAAAACAATGCTAACTCACATAAGAGAGGAACATTTGCAGAGTGTGTTAACATTAACGGACTAAATTTTACCGCATTCAAAATCTGATTCCATGGCACGCTAAACTTCATTTCTTACTGATTGGTTCTCGCAAAAGCTTCCAAAACCATCCAACACAACAGATATGAAAAACAAGGATTTACTTGCATTTTTGCGTCGAAGGCACATAAGAAACGCAAAATGCGGAAGCCTTGTACGCACGCACGCACGCACGCACGCACGTACTACGTACGTATGTATGTATGTATGTATGTATGTATGTATGTATGTATGTATGTATGTATGTATGTATGTATGTATGTATGTTCCTTCACCTTGTTTCACTTCCAAAAATCTCAGTGAAATATGGTACTTTCACTCCGCACTAAAACTGCACGCGACATCAAGGTTTTTCCAAATAAATTCAATATGTCAGCAACTTTACAAAGCATTTAAACAATTCTGTAGACGTGCTTAATATTTTTGACACATACACCAACACACATAATGTTCAGAGATATGTTTGATAAGGGTTTAAAATTTTTTATGTAAAAATACCTTCAGTAGGCCTCTTGTATAATTTTAATTAATGAAAATGACAGTAAACTGTGTTCATGTGGTGTAATACACACACACACGCATACACGTGTATGTACACACATGTGCAAACATCAATGGTTGGCTTTGCAATCAGCAGGATATACGCCCATGGTCTGAAGTTGCGTAGTACGCCTATGTGTACTGCGTTAAGAACAGATTTTTCTGCAGTATACGGACATCGAAAATAATGAGAAATACATAATCGTGAGGCAAGGGCATTAGTCTACTTTGATTACTCGCATTTGCTTCTACCACACCAGAACATTTCAATAACATCTTATGCCTTATTTTTGTGCCCGGTAAACATTTCCTGTACGTCACATCTGATTTCATCGAGCCAAGCGCATAATAACACTAATACACAATAAGACACACTGTAGCTATGGTTACTCAGCTGCTAAGTTTTATAGAAAAAGGCGGAAAATAACATCCAAAATTAGGAGTTAGATAATTTCCTAATCAATGAAGCAGCATAATTTTGTCAACTGTTTTGTGGGTGTTGAACATTATCTTTGGCTTCGAGGACGCAGTATGAATTACAAGCCTCTGAAAGCAAACTGCTGAGAAAAATAGACTTAAGAACGCACCAGCAATTGAGTAATATAGGATATTACTCAAGGAGACACTTCTTGATTTATAGAGGTCATAGAATGTTGTCACGTTAGCAAAATGAAGCAGATGAGAGGGTTATGATAGTGGAGACCAGAAACGCAAACGGGAAATAATAAATGTTACTTGACTGCACCTTAGAAGCTGTGTAACTGGGATTTCATAAATCTGTTAAAACATAAATTGGAAAATAACTACCTGGAAGGCAGATGTAAAGGTACGAGAAAAAAAATTAAGACGTATCCTATGCAGACAGGAAGACGCTGAAAAGGTGGCTGTAACTAAAGCATCATCGAGTTTAGAGACAGACTCTGATACTAGCGGCGCTGAACATTTGGGCCGCGCTAGCGTACCGACAAGGTAAAGGCAAAGCTGTTCTTATTCTCAGTTATGCATCACTCCATGAAGACTTATGTGGGAATGGAGGTTCTTAGTGGAATTTAGGAGTACAGAGACCATTTTCCTTCAAATGCTCAAGACTAAACTGCTTATAAATTACATCAAGTCCAAGTAGGAAAATTATTTTGAAAAGCTGGTAACCGCTTGGCAGGCCAAGAAACACCCCGCCTTCTATGAACCCCAAAGGTTTATTGCCAGGCCACTGATCAAAGACTCTGCCCATCTTCGAGGTCCTGTGTAAGAAGCTACAGTTTATGGTAAAAGATTGTTGACGCCCTCCAACCTACAGGACTACCCACTTTTGTCAGTCCGTGACTGCTTATTCAGTATATTTACAGCTTTCTCCACACCTGGAGCCCAAATCCCCATCTTCAACCTGAGCACATGCCGTGTCGCGGTGACACGGACCCAGCTGTCAAGACTACCTGACTTATAAAGCGTGCACTATATACAAAGCAACCCAAAGATAGATGTCTATAAACACCAAAACATGTACATAATAAGCTGCCCCCCCCCCCCCCGCCTCTCCCGCTGCAATGAACACTTCCAACATTGCCGAGTCGTTCAGCACAAGTTCACTGCCTTGCTTCACTTCTCTTGGTTACCAGTTGCGCGATAATTCTGGAACCGACAACATGGTGTTTCACATGAAGGGGTTTATGTGTTGGACAATTTGTTTTCTTACAGACGAAGCGTGATTCCACTTCAATGGACACACTACTAGTCAAAATAGTAGAATATGGATTGCTGAAAACTCACGTACACTGCAAGAAAATCCTCTGCATTCGTCCAAGATTGGTGTTTGATAGCACTGTCCCGAAAACGAACTGAGGGACCACAGTTATACCAACAGACAATTATTGCGGAAAACTGTCCAAATCTTTTGATACAATTCACTGCTCTGCTGGAAAAGAATGAAGGGAACTGCTGGTTTCAACAAGATGCAGAGACGCCCACAGTTTCTTGCAGGACTTCGGTGATCGCACTTCCGGCCTTTGACTTTGGCAACCGCGATTCCCAGACCTGACGCCACCTGACTTTTTCTGTGAGGATTTTTTACAGAAAGAGCCTACAGCAATAACCAAAGAATCCTGGAGGACCTTAAACATAACAGCGAACAGGTTGTCGCCGGAAGTGACCAAGAAACTCATCGAGAAGTTGCAGAAAACATTGTGAAAAGGTAAATGCTTGCCTTAAAGAAGTTGGGGGACATATTCATCATCTGCTCTAATTACACATTGTTTACACATTTTTGGTACCTTTGAAAAAATAAAAATAAATTAAGTATTTTGCAGTATATGGTTACGTTTCATACGGCACGCTCTACACAACACGTCGACATTATATAATACGCTTAATTTGTGAGTCAGCCACAACCTAGAAACAAGAGGGAGGAAAGTTTTGTTTTATTCTCTACTGTGCTACGGTTTATATACACGGAATTTCGAATACGTAGCGATGTCAGAAAGATACTCTAAAATTAGTTCAACTGTTCTTATTACTGAAGTATCTCCAAATAATGCACCAGAACATCTAGTTTTGTTACGTAGTCATTACTGTAAGCGTACATAAAGAGTACTGTTCTTACCTCTGTTGAGAATATTTTTTTTATTTCATGAGTAGAAGTATGTTATTACCTTTCACTTTGCCAGTCTTGTTATTTTTGAAGGCCAAACACACAGAAAATTAATAAATATGCAATTCAGTGGTACGTACTGACGCATAATTGCAACCATATCAGGCAACGAACACGTTAATTTTTCTGATGTAACTTCGAAGTACCCATAATCACAAGGCTTACTGAATACAAATACAAATTTTCGTATCTATGTTTGTAATGTCCCATTATATGTCACAGGCCTAGCTACAACCGTTCATACATTACAGCCATCACACACACGCACGCGCGCGCGCACACAAGCATACACAGAAACACACACATACACACACATTTTGCGTGGCGGATATGTTGCTTTAGATAACACAAAAACATGATCCGAAGGCCAGGAACGCACGTTTCGAAAATCTATTAGCACACCCTAATCCGCGGACTTCACAGGCACTAGTCATGTCCGACATTACAATTCCACATGGCTGCTTTCGTGGCATTACCAATGTCAGTACACAGAAAGGTACAAGGGTTTGTAATGCCATGATGTTCATAACAGGGTCCATATTTACCACTCTACAGGGTGTTACATCCCAGACGACTTGAATCTTCAGCAATATGACAGTGAGAACTTCAAACCCATTGCTTAAAGATAAATGAAACAAGTACAGGAAGATAAGATTTTATTGCAATTTCATTGCCAAATACTATATTTCTTTACTCCTTATACAACATAAAAAAGACAAGAAGATTAACAAAGAAGGAAATGGAGGTAATTGCTCTTTGTAACTGTTATTTCATGACGGCATATATGTCAAGTCTTGTGGAAAATCAATCAACATTCTGCAGTCTCCATCAAACAAACCATCTTCAATACACTCATGTTTAAAAGCGAAACATTCTGCGCTTACTACACCAAAATCGGGGAAGCACTTCTTGTCTGTTTACAAATCAGCTTATGTTAATTGATGGTAAAAACTGCATTTCCTAGAAATCTAAATGCTTTCTACTTAAAATTATGTGCAGATCTCCAGGCAGGTACTTCCCAGATTTCCTCCACATAGTCTGCTTTCAAAAGCTGGGACTTAAAAAGGCTCGTCTTTATGTAAGAAAATTTTTCCTTTTCAAATGATCAAAAAGTGCAATTTTCAGAGAAATACCATTCATGCAAAATGAGCCCCACACAATGAACAAGAATGCAATAATATCGTTTGCTGTGTAGTTATTGGAAACTCTGCGACTTAAATTGACCTATACTCTAGAAACCGCATGTTATGAATATGACTGTCTTGTTGCACGTCTTTAAATCACATGAATGAACGTATCTCAGTACTGATTGTTTTACTATAGGCTTGACAGAAGTGACAGGATACCTAAAAAGCCTGTACAGATGCAGGCCGACTGAACTTTGGAGGACACCGTCATACATTTGGAAAACGCATTCTTGGAGATTTTGTACGCCTCACCGACACTGATATTAAGTTCGTGCAGACTGTAGCTCAGATGATATAGTAACTATTCTACACGCCAGAGGACGGCAGAATTGGTGTTGGCCTCGAGGTAGGGGGCAAGAGGTTTTCTTCTGCTTCACAGCGTCCAGACCGGCTCGAGGGCTCACCCAATATTTCTGAGTTTAAAGCAGTCGGACTGCGAAGCCGACCACACACACTGTCACCTCGTTCAGAAGGCACGAACGTGTACAGCTATACCTCATCTCTCCAATACGTCTTCGTGAAACGTTTCTTAATTAAGCACACGAACAATTTTACCTTCTCTGCCTTCTGAAGTCCACTGCTGCAAATAAACCTCACTGTTACTACTCACTAATAAGTCGGACCAGTAAGACTGGAAGTCGAACTGACCTGCTTTTACTACCTTTCTTGCTGGAATGTGGAAATCTATGTTTAAAATTAAACTGAACGAAGCTGAGAGGACTTTTATAATATTAGATAAG
Organism: Coptotermes formosanus; assembly: GCA_013340265.1. NCBI lineage: Eukaryota > Metazoa > Arthropoda > Insecta > Blattodea > Rhinotermitidae > Coptotermes > Coptotermes formosanus. The sequence goes on along the minus strand of BLKM01003593.1, from coordinate 2,725,887 downwards.
GCAATCAATATTATTGCAATAATGCTACACTTATATGGATTTCCTGCACCCATTAATTATCGAAAGCTTACATTTTATGGGATGTGGTTAGTGACATCTGTTTTACAAGCTAGGTTATATTACGTCTTCCTATAAAACAAAACACGCAGGAAGGGAATAGTGTGGGACCTACAAGGAACGTAATTTTTACTTCTATTTTTCGCCACACATTAAACACGGCTGTATACTGTTTATCGCTAACTTGTGTACCTTCTGTAATACCTTTCACACGAACATTCGGAATATAGGACACAGGGTCAGCGCTTGCAAGAAGAAAGCCTTGCCCACCGGTGCAATTCAATAAACCGGCTCCGGCTGCGATTCCCAGCGCGTCTAGGGACTAATGATGCAGCTCTGTTCCCCCACCATTCGCCTACTGCACCGGAAATAAACCTCTCCCTGATCCAACAGAACCACCGCCAGCAACGGCAAGTAGAAGAGACACCATCAGTGAAAGAGGTCTGACCGGCGTAATCAGTGTTCCACGAACAACGATGGTGTGATTCAAGAATTTTATTTTGTGGGCATCTCAGCAAGTTTCTGGATGTCACTTAGACTTGCAAGGGAATTTTCTGAAGAAAATACGACCTTGTCAATTCGCAGTTTCGCCTTTAAAAACACAACGGCTGTGAACAGCCCTGGTCATATTTAAAAGAAGAACAAGCTTTACGGTAATTTAAATTTCACTAGCTGTGTCAATTCTCAAGGCTAATCGATCTTTAGGCTGAAAACTGAAGTCTTCTGGGACGTCACACCGTGTCGATTAGTAACATCTGAATGTATTTCGAATGATCTTGGTACAGCCATGTTCTGAGTCAAGCAGTCTAAGAATCTCTGGTTACTTGCGCCTATACAGCATCGACTCAGAAGTGAAGTTGATCATGAATAGTGAACATATGTTAATTTTCTGTTATAGACAGTACCTCTGTTACTGGCACAAAAAGTTTGGCTCCTGTTAAGTAAGAACTTTGTATCTGGTATTCTGTCGGCACAGCAATCGGTACACTCACGTCTACGCAAGTCTATGAATATCTAATGAAAGAGCCTACCTGTGTCAGTGTCTCCTGGTACACCGAGGCTGTCAGAGTTGTCATTGATGAAAGCCTCAGTGGAACTGGTGAATGTTTGCGGGGACAGCGTGAGGTCTTGACCACTCTCGGAGTCAAACAGGTCGAAGGTCGCGGTGTTGCCCCCATTACCTGTAACAAGCAAACGTTTGACATTCTCAATATTCGGCGGTACTGAACTGACTAAACATCTGTAAAATACAGACTCATACACCCTGAAGACGGAGGCAGCTGAAACGTCGATACACATACATAAAGGTACACGGCTTCACCTCTCTGTAAACAGCAATCCTCAAAGTAGAAAATTATCGATTTATCTGCTAACTGAACGCTGCAGGCTGCTTAACCGTAAGGTTTTCATTTAGAGCACAAAAGTATTCATATTAAGTCGAAGTATGTTACCCACACGTTTCTCATCCTTTTCCTCGGACATCTGACATGAATGCCAATGCAATAAATTATGCCCATTTTTGAATCATTTTGACCACGCCAAAATATTTTGAGCAGCCACGAATTTGTTTGCCATTTTCTCAAATGAAAAATCTCATTTTTCTTGCAAAAACGCACAATATTCCAAGTTCTGCAGTGAACAAAGTCAGCCTCATCTCAGAATTCTCCATTGTCGCTAAGCTGGAAGTATTAAAAAATGCTAACCCATTAATGCCAGCCTCGGTGCACTGTATGGACCTCACATGCTGCTGGCCTCCATGCACGATATGGTCATTTAATGCGATAAAGGGTAACATAAATTTAAGAGCCTTTCATCCTGGACAGAAGTTGGAATTTAAAGCCTAGCACCATTGGAGTTTTGTATCATAAGTTGTATTCTACCTAAACAGAGTGGTTTCTAATAGCAAGATGCGCATACGAAGTTTCATGACCCTCTGGTACAGATGAACTATGGGAGGGTCAAATATACAAACAAACAAACAAACAAACAAACAAACAAACACGCAGCTTGCCTTATTATTGGAAGATATATTACGAAGTACAAATACATTTATAGTAGGTAAATTCTGAAGCTGATTACAATATAAACACAACTGGTAATGTACGAATAACGTAACAATGAGGCGCGTTCGCGTAACAACTGTTGCCGTGGAAAAGCAATAAGTATTCCATATTCTGAGCCCGTGTTTGTAGCCTTAGTTATCCAGCATACAAACAGCATGATCCGTAGTATATTGTCATCTGTGGCCTATCTGGCTCTACCGTATTTTTCCACATCACCTCATACCTGGCACGATTTTCGGGAAAAAAGTTATGGAACGTAAAATGTGTGTTATGACTTTCTCTACACCTTTTGTCTGAAACATTTCTAATTCTAAGAAGACTTCAGCGAGATACTACAATAAATGTACATAAGTCTTTATGTAACGTATCCGTTATTCTAGAAAGACTTGAATGAAACTTGAATTTTCTCGACAGACGTTCGAAAAATACTCAAATATCAAATTTAATGAAACTCCGTACACTGAGAGCCGAGTTGTTCCATGCTGACGGACGGACAGACAGACAGAGAGACAACCATGACGAAGCTAACAGTCACTTCTCGAAATTTTGCGAATGCACCTAAAATGTACGTACAACATTACATTACGGTGCCTTCGCTTAAACATTGTTACCATGGAAACGCAAAATACCTTCCCTCTTTATTGTTGTTGGCGTAGATTTAGCCGTCACCTATATAAAAGTGTTCACTCTAGCCACGGAAATGCAACAATGGGTTCCATTTGCACCGTTGCCGAGCTACAATATATTTCATATTGCTGTTACCAATAATAAGTGTGCTTGCCTTAGTTATCCATCATGCAAATCGCACATTTTTTGCGCCGTATTATGTCATCTGTGGTCTGCCTGCATCTTTTGTATTTTTTTCATATTATCTGATAAACGGTACGACTTTCGGAAACAAGGTTATTGAACATAAAACGCGTGTTTTGACTTTCTCTACAACTCTGGCCGAAACATTGCTCATTCTAAGATATCTTCGTGTAAAGTAACCGTTATTGTGGTCAGATTTTAATGAAAATTTAATTTTCTCAACTGATTCTCAAAAAATTCTCAAATATCTAAGTTCATGAAAGTCCGTTCAGTGGAAGCCGAGTTGTTCCGTGCGGACGGACAGACGGACAGACATGGCGAAACTAACAGTCGTTTTTCGAAATTCTGCGAAACCGCCTAACATAGGTAAGAAATAAAGTGAAGTTAAAAAGGCAAAGGATCCCAGTAGCCGCGCGGCCTGTGGCGTAGGTCTGCGACCGAGCGCTTGCTGGGATCTAGGTTCGAATCCCAGCGGGAACATGGATGTTTGTCTCTCCTACAGTGTTTGTGTTGTCAGGTAGAGGTCTCTGCGATGGGCCGATCCCTCGTCCAGAGGACTCCTACCGACTGTGGAATGTGTTTGAGCGTGATCAAGTGAAAACAAAAACCCTCTACACCTACTGTGAACAAGTAGGTAGAAGAGGAAAGGACTACGAAAAGAAACAGAGGTAAAGTCTCTGGTGATGTGATCTTACCGTGTTGACAGGAATGAGTCCACTTGAGAATGTTTAACCGACTTTTAACAAAAGGAAATGCCGACGTCTTTAGAGTGACCAACGACTGTCATCAACCAAATAAGTCAAACAACTGAGCATGTCCAGCGAGTGATTAATTTTCGATGTAACAAGTCATCTCTCTACTTCTGAACCACTTGTTGGCAGCAATAAACGAAACACCTACGCTTCAGTCGTTATTACAGTCTCATCCACTGTCGCAGAAAGTTACATGGCCTGCGTATGTCGCAGAATCGTTATTTGAAGAGTATCCCAATGACTACACGTATTTGCATATGCGAAGGCACGTAAAAAATCAACCCCAGAAATCCATTTTATAAATTTGAAAATTTACTGCATTTCTAAGGCACACCGCATAATCTTCGTTTTAGTTTACACAAAATGCCGTTTATTTCAAAACTTAATTTTTTTCTCTTGAAATAATATTCACATTCTTTACATACCATGCGCTAACATTTAAATACCTACACCGGTCGACTAAATGTTAAATAATAAGGGTTGAACAGAAGGGTTATTTGTGTAAACTGTAACTAGAGACAAAACTGTCAAATTTCCCACTTAAATTTCAACCGTGTACGCACCATTCACTACACAGTATTGGTGCAAAATACAATTCTTCTCTTCTCGAGACTTGTTATCATTTCGGAGAACGGCGGAGCTTTTCATGCTTCGCTCAGCACAAGAATCATCATCATATTTCACACGATACAATGTGCTCTCATCATATAATTCATCGACAGTCCGACTCTTCCAACGCATGGAATCTGTAATAAGAAACTGAAGCACAACGAACTCTCTTCACATCGTATTCTGTAATTTTCTCGCGTGCCCCAGCAAAGTTCTGGCGCCAGCACAGGGAACTTTTCCCCAACTATCGACCGAGCGAGCCGGTCCTACGGGGGGAACTCGATCATATTTCAGAGCAGGCAAATTACCCTCCACATTTCATTGGCAACTGAAGTTTTCAGTTCAGTATATGAAGTTGCATCAGTCTACAAAGAAATTTTACTACTGGCTCTGTGACTTTAGAGATATGACTATATGCTGCCTTAGTAATAAATCCAAACTCCAAGCTGTGACTTGCATACGCGATGCCAGTCAATCGAATATCCAAAACGTTAAACACAATTCTCATTTCTTTATTCACCCAACTGACCTCTACTAACCGTATATCAAAAACTCAGTTCGACTTCCAACCAGGAGACTAGCCTTACGAGGTTTTGAGTATATTTTTCAGTTACTTGAAGGAAATGTCAGACAGTGAATTAATATTACGGACGCCAATTGATATACAATTTCAACATAGACATCGGAAGTAGTCACACCGGTATTTAATCGCTTCATTGGTTCAGAAAACTCTTAACTGCTTCAGGATGCGTGTAACTTCAGTCTTCAGCATGATACTTTGTCATTGTTAGTGTTACAAATTGTACATAAATTTTAAAGGCAGTGCACAGTACTTCTACTAATCAAAGGGCCCTGTTTAGATATAAGATAAGGCGACGTTTCAAGGTTGTATGCATCTGTTCCTCCGTTCTTATCGAAGAATCGAAAAAATACACGCGCACAAATGCTTACACTACAGTATTTTTATAGATAATATAAATGACACCAAGAAGTTAAACGACGGTACCGAAAAGCTAAATTTACATCGATATCGAATTTATTTTACGAAATGGTATCATGTCTGTTTATCTACATCAAATTACATCCCTAACAAAACATACATCACGACTGTCTCCTACCACATCCTCCCTAAAGTAGCCTTCATAATCACCCTGCCATAATGCAATCAGCTGACAAAAGCCATTAAATATTGAGTGAATGGGGCCAAGAAATGAGGTCCAAAGTGTTAAGATTTCACTACTTCTATCCAGAAAAATTCCAGGACAGTAAGAAACACCTGACATAAACAACCGGTTAGAATTAAGTTAGCTACTTTTTTCACAGCACAACAGCCCCTAGTGGGCCAGGGCCTCATTATTGCGGCTTCACGATCACACTCAGACACACTACACTCGGCAGAACTCCTCTGGACGAGTGATCAGCCCGACGCAGGGACTTCTACCTGACAATACAGAACACTCACAAGGGACAGATATCCATGCCCCCCTGGGATTCGAAACCGCAATCCCAGTTAAGTTCGCTATATGTCACTAAAAGTAAACCTATAATTCCACGTTTCATCAATATAGGTTTAGTCTTTTGTGGGTGAAGAACGTGTGACACAGAAGCCATGTTATACGTTCATTTAAAGCCCTTCGTCAAATAATAACTCATAACAAAATACTTATATACATACATATTCATATTTCTCAGGGATCGTAACGGTACACAGTAGGGGAAAATGTCAGTAAATCGACACACGTCAAGTTTCTTCAATGTAAAATTCAAACCCGTGGGATACATCAGTTTGCTTAACACTGCGGAAATCTCTTTAACGGGAGACGTATAATCGATTAACGTCGTCACCTCTAAATCATAGCTACACGAGATGTCTTTCCATCAAGACAACACCTTCTCTTAATCGATACCCACAAGAGATTAACACTACAAACGCTGGCTGTTCTTGCAGTGCCAGTATGAAGTTACACACCATTTACGGTAGGATAGCTCGGCAGCTAATTGCTTGCTCGTGCAAATATGGCAGGCGGCCTTCACTGGCCACAAGGTACGCTGATCTCTTCGAGGGACTAAACTTCACAGGCAACGTCAGTCAATTGTTCATTACCAACGGTCAGTTTAGTTTCACACTCTGTACCTTAACTTTATGCCTATAGTTCGTTAGTTAATAGGCGTATAAAATCACTTACACTGCACTGGTTATTCACGATCGCCAATATGTTAAAAAATGGAAACCAAACTTAACAAAACAAGCAATGTACGTACAATGTAATACTAAGGCATGCTCGCGGAACCATTGTTGCCATGGAAAAGCAATAACTATTACATATTCTAAGTGTGTGTGTGTGTGTGTGTGTGTGTGTGTGTGTGTGTGTGTGTGTGTGGCCTTAATTATCCAGCATGCAAAGCGCATGCGCTATATTATATTGCCATCTGTGGCCTGCACGGCTCTACCATATTTTTCCACATTATCTCATAAACTGCACGATTTTAGGAAAAAAGGTATTGAAAATAAAATGTGTTTTGACTTTCTCTACAACTTTTGTCCGAAATACTTCTCATTCTAGGAAGAATTCCGCGAGGCACTATCATAAATGCACCTAGGTCTTCATGCAAAGTGCCTATTATTCTTGACAGATTTTAATAGAACTCGAATTTTCACGACGGATTTTCGAAACATACTCAAATATGAATTCTCATGAAAATCCTTAGAGAGGGAGCGGAGCTGCTGCATACGCGCGGACGGACAGGCATGAAGAAGCTAAGAGTCGCTTTTCGCAGTTCTACGAACGCGCCAAAAAGAAGTCGAAAATTAATGAGGATATATTAAAATGCCATGAAACCAAAATCAGCATGTCCTAATATAAACATATATAATACACCACTTTAAAGTGTTTCACAGTTTAAGTACCAACTGAAATTACGTTAATACTGAAACTATGAGAATAAGATATTCTGGGAATGCTTAAAGTTACTATTATTTTTCTAAAACCTTTATCATCCCGTATACATAAAATTTTCAAAATATTAATATAAGCATGCAGAAATCAAGGCTCTCCCATTTGTGTCCCACTGGTATGAAGCTTCATCTCTTATTTTGACGGTAATCCACACAAATTAATGTGGGACTCGCTACCGGCTGGATAGTCCGGGTTTCGAAACCCGGTAGGGGGGGGGGCGAGATTTTCCGGACACATCCAGACCGGCCCCGAAGCCAACCCAACCTCCTGTACAACGTGTATCAAGTCTCTTTCCCGGCTGTAAAGCGGCCGGGGCGCAGCACTGACCACCCACCTCCTTCTAGCGTCAGCGTCGTGCATGGGTAGAGTTCAGTCCCATAGCCAGCGGGGTGTCAGTGGGTACAAAGCACCCAATACAAATCTGGATGCACCCACTAGGAATTTACAGAAAATCAAAGACAAACATACTGATCAGCCCGCTAAGAAACGTGAGACACCCTACGCCATTCATGTGCTGTCTCGGTTGAATTGCCGTGGTTGGCAACAACTCGTCAAAAATGTACATGCAAGATGTTTCGTGCAGTGTTATAGAGCGCATTATGTAATGAAGGTGTTCATTTTTTGGTCCTGAGAAAGGCGTTTTTAAGTTCACACGCACATAATACATATACACTGCATATGTATACTATAATAAGGCATTATATAAGTATATAAACTTATGTAAGTATACTCACCCTCAATGGAAGCCGCTGCAGCCACTGTGTTCAACGTCTGGCTACGGACCTCCCCTCTGTGTCTGCTTTGCATATTACGGGACAGCCTTGATATAAAATTTAAGTACATGCAAAGACAATGCCTAGGGCAGCAGGCAGACTGAGAAAAGTGAAGTTTAACACTAACTTCGCGCATTGTCGTGATACTAATTGTTATATTAAAACCAACTAAATGCACTGTGCACTGTTTTTATTGCTTCTTCACTTCACTTCGACGTGTTTCGACGTATGGAACGTCATCTTCAAGGAGTGCACCAAAAGTTTTTTACACTTGCTGGCAGGTTCGATGTTCCAGCAGATGTAAACAACTTTTGGTGCACTCCCTGGTAATGACGTTCCGTACGTCGAAACATGTCCGGGTGAAGTGAGAAAGCAATAAAAACAGTGTACAGTACATTTAGTTTGTTTTAACATAACAATTAGTATGAGAAAAGTGAAGTTAATTGAGAAGATCAGTGTATTACGTAACGAGGAATTTCATGATTTTTACAGGTCACCTAGTGTTAGCATGGGGAAGAAATGCAGGAGGCTACGGTTGGCTGGACATGTGGTTAGGAAGCCCAGGCTGGAAATCCGGATGTCCTGTAGACAGGTTGTGACGAGAAGAGGTCGTCGGAATTGTGCTAAATGACGAGATTCTCTATTGGCGTCATTGAACATTCGAGCTCTGCCATCAGCGAGTTGTTATATTACGTGCAGACACTTCAGGAGTGTTTGAAGATGCGATGAACATGGTGCATGTATTATAAACTTTCATCGCTGCGTGACTAATTACTAAAGAGCAAGCATGAGTACTACACCTACATATGTTCCTGGTCAGTTGGCTTCAAACAAACTCAAAACTGATTAGGTTTATGTCTGCGTTGAATTGTGACGTGGCACTTGACAAACTTGACCTTTGATAATAAAAGGCTGGAATTTTATGATAATGATTGTTGTTAGGAAATAAATTATTCATAACCTAACTTAAAACTGTACAAAATTGCACGTACTAGTATTTTCAACTTGAACTTCCAAATCTAATTTGGCCACGCAGTTGGCTTTACAATTAGAGATATATGACCGAATAAATATACCAGTTTAAAATCCGGCCACGTGGGATTCGTTTGGGATAAAATTGTGGTAGGAAATTCTAGGAATTGTCTCTACCCCACGTAATTCACTCCACAGTTCGCTTTTTGTTACGAATACCACTGACTCACACAAAACCTCAGTGTTTAATAAAGTAGGAGTACAAACTGTATCTATTACAGTACAGTATTTATGAACAGCATTCCGTTGTAAAGACAAATACCGTGATAGGAAAGTTTTAGTCTCTTATTTCACTCTGTGGTCACGAGAAGTAAAAAACCTGCAGATTTTACTTGAAAAGTGTGTCTACTGTGTTCCTATATCCGTGTGTATCCCCACTGTTATTGTATGACCGAGCAACACCGTTGGATGTTCGGCGCGTATTTGTGCTTCTTATTCAAGTGGCCACGGATTCGAATTCTCAGTACCGCTGATCGACTATCCTGGTTAAGATTTCGTAGTATTCGTACGTTACCCGACGCAAATTATGGAACATTAACTTAAAAGAGGACACGACCGCTCTATTTTAAGTCCTTAACAATTAATAATTCAGAATTAACTTAACGTTGATGCTGCACACTTAAGCACTTTAAAAATGTCCTTCAATAACTAAGTATTCACGGTGCTTGAATCACTCAGTCGAATTTTTCTTCGATAACAGGCATCTTTGTTTTTATAACATTTTACGTTTTGTATTTTAGTTCGCTTGATTACACTATCTCAACTTAGTGTACTGGTTAGCAGTTCAAATTTACGTGCATCGCAGCCAATAAACACCGGGGTTTTAGAGAGCTCAGGCTTACTTTTCCACACATTTACGCACATTTAAATTGGTGTAGCATTTCCCTCTTCACATCCGTGTTGTCCAATATTAGAACAAGCATACCACTCCTCACGACAAAATTCTGGCTTTGCCGTTCTATTGTCCTGCAGACTTACACAGGGGTACTGCAGTCCTGACGTTACTTTTATCCTCCTTATATCTACTTCGACTGCACAGAGCACTGGAGCATAGAATTCTATATTGAATGTGAATGGTGAACTAGCAGGAATGTGGAAGGAATCAGTCGTCAACCGGATACTACCCCAGCCTTTGTCCTGACGAAGCATCCAGATTCCGGTACTGAGAATCGAATACGGAACCTCACGGATACGAAGTAGAATTTCTGACTACTTAACCGAGACAGTATGATTTAACGTGGTAAGTACCTACTCATTTTTGCAATGGAATCAAAGCGTCTACGATGACTCTTGTCTAGTTTCCTATTGTTTAAAATGTTGGGACCAATGGTAACCGTATATATCACCACGTTTCGCATTCAAAAATGTCTACTCCCTGCTCACAGAGTGCATTTATGTGCTTTGTACGGACCTAAGAAAAAAAGCGATAACTGATGTTAATTTTAGTCCTTAAAGGTTATGCTATCGCTAAGGCGGTTAGTCGTCTTCCTCTCGCCGTGGAAGCCCGGGTTCGATTCCAGATCAATCCACTTGAAGTTTGTGGTGGAGTGAGTGACAATGGGACAGGTCTCTCTCCCAGTATTTCGGGTTTCCCTTCCCAGTATCATTCCACAAATGCACCACACTCATCTTCATCTATATGTTGATTTTATTCGACGGACAGAGGGGCGAAGCCTGTTAACCTTCCATAAAGCAATTCTCCTTCGGAAGTCAGGGAGCAATGAACAGAAAAATCATTTCATTTTTAGTCTTTAAAGACTTAAACTAACCGTTGCAAAAGGTCATTTTCTGACTGTGATGACTAATTATCACACGAACAGTACAAACAATGTTGACTTCTCTGTTATAAAGCACTACAACATAAAGACGTACAGGAAAGCAAAGGCAAATCTCCCGGAATTCTTATTCTGGGACCTACACGGAGGTACTGGTCTGCTTCAAGCTTCCCTCTCCTTGCTCCAGAAGACGTAACAATACAAGTGTCATTTAGGTGGGGGCATGGTGGGCCCCAGACCCATTTCTACACCTCGTGATGAAAAGAAATATCCTCGCCTCTGCCGGGAATCGAACCCCTGTCATCCACCTGGCATCTTATCGCTTTAACGACTGATCTATCCCAGTTAATAATTATCAGGTTAATTTTGACGTAATTATGACGTGCTACTTAACGAAGCAAACAAAGAGCTGTATTGTTACCTTAATCAATTATACTGCTGTGGTGGTTAGTAACGACCTCAGGCATGTGAAGTCGACTCATCTCTGCAGTGAATACAGCACACGGCCACTACTGGCTGTGACCTGCAGTGTTTCATGAGTGGAAATATACTCCTATGTATGGTAAACCAGCAAGCTTATGTGGCTTCAGAGATTCAGGGATCATCCCATAATGTTATATAAGCAAACGCATGAACAACCGTTCGGCCCAGCTCTTAAAATGGTCTCCGTGTGCTGAAAACCAATTCTTTGTTTGTGTATATACGTTAAGGGGTTTCCTGTGGGTTTAGTAAAGGCGCCCTTGTTTTGTTACTCCCCTCCATTGTTTTTCTTGCTACTGGTTTCGGAATGGAAGGAAGAAAACCTCTGAATTGATCGCAACGGATGAGGGAACAGAAATAAAACATTAAGGGATAGATAAGGAAGTTGGTACGAAAAGAGGAGAAAGAAAGGAGAAAAAATAATGACTGAAGGTCTCCGCGCCTTTCCTCGAGAGAATTTCCGAAAAGCAGCTTAGTTTGTCTACACAGCGAAAGCTTCAGAGTACTAATGGAAGACTTTCCCCATCGTACTGATAGGAAGAAGAAAGAATTACGTCTGGAGTCTAAGACAGAAGTATTCAGAGCAGAGTACAGAGACATAATATGTCCCATGCAGAGTTTAAAACTACGCTGTTTGATACTGTCAGCAATATCAATTTCCCCACGAGAAAAACAAAACAAAGATAGGGTCCATCCAGCAAGTTGAGCTTACACGTAACCCTTTGGACTTGTATTCAGCGGAAACAAGTTTCGAATCTCGGAAGGTTCTGCAGTTATCTTCAATAACCTTTCCATACTTTTAGTCAGTCCGTCGTGACGAATGCCGTACCAGTAACATGGAAACAAGTAGGAACTCTTCTTCCCCAGGTCCTTTGAAGCTGAGCGAAAGCAACGATTTGCTCATTTCGCTGCTCCGTAACTGTTAGTTCACACAACAAAAATCCTAAAACATAGGGAACGAGGGACAATTATTATTTTAGATTACGTTTCCCCCCAGATGTTGCGACTCTGTTTCAGCCATCATGAGGGACAAAGAAATTCTAATTCTTGGTTTAATCTAAATGTAACGGATGTAATTTTAGTGTTTGCGCTTTGACAGTTGTTGCTCAAACAAAGCCGGAACACGTCAGAGAAAATATAATGTAAAACCATAAAATGTGTGTATACATATGCATTGCTTAATACGTGTATTTTCTTGGAAATTAAAAATTGTGAAGTCAAAGACACGGAGGAATCAAAACTTTACAAGAACATTAAGATTATAATATTTTATCTTAACACTACGACTTACAATTTATGACTTTGCGATCTTGTTGAACAATTTTATTCTGTCACTGCAGGTTATGGGCGACACAGCAACGAGCCGTTAATTGCAAACAGAAAACGAATTTGTGTTTTTTAATTTCACACTGTCTTAAACACAAATACAATACGAGAATGTAATAGTGTATAGTACAATTTGTCTGAGGGTGGTATTATTATTATTATTATTATTATTATTATTATTACAGTATCTCCGTTATGCAGGGTATTCACACCTATATACCTGAAACAAACCATGTTTCTAGGGTATACAGTGTCGCAACTATTCCGCGCTACTATTCATGGTGCATTTAACGCTGTCTTCCATATTAAATTCTTCTGTGCTTCTACATTAGTACTTTCCAAAGTATTTGTGCTGTGCCGAATATAGCTGTATTATTATTATTATTATTATTGTTGTTGTTATTATTATTATTGTTATTCCTTACTTCGCAGCACTCTAGCTGGGTTTCAAACGAGAACGGTTCTCACTGACCAAGCACTTCTTATTCACTGTTCTGGCAAAACTTTCTGACTATACGGCATGTATTAAGGATCACTGCTTTACGCATTAGAATATATAGAGCACTTTTGTGTAATTTGTTCGCAATAATACCTGTTTTGGAAACTACTACTGGTATTATATAAGCCGTTTACAGTTGCAATATTCCTATAAGTTCTTCTTTCAAGTCTACATACTTGGAACTTCTCTGTGATGTTGCTGTGACGGTTGTTTGGACCGTTAGGAATTGCTGCATCTATTAAGTATGCTTTATGTTGTTCATTCCATGCAGTGTCGATAAGCAATTCACAACACTCAGACCAACAAAGTGCACAGTACTGTTCCCAGATATTTTACATTACAATATCACTTTGAACACTCCTACATGTTTCGATCCCCAAGGGATCATCATCACCGGATAAAATCAAAGCAACACCGCACAAAACCAACAACCTTTGCACAGAGTAGAAAGGTGTAAAAAAGTCAAAAAGTTAAAATGGAGTTTGTAGTATAGCTGTGTAGATGTACATCAGCATCCATTATACAACTACTGTATGGTATAAAGAATCGCCAATATTTTAACTGTTTGCTCTTTTTACACTTTCCTATTTTATGCCAAGCTTGTTGATTTTGTGCGATGCCGATCCCTTAGGGATCGAAAAATGTACGAGTGTTCAAAGTGATACTGTAATATAAAATATCTGGGAACAGTATTGTGCATTTTCTTGGTCTGGGTGTCGTGAATGAAGTATGCTTCTTTGATGGTTCTATCAATTATAACTACGTCCAGCCTGTTGTTATGGACAGTTCGATCAGTTATTATGGACCTGTCATAGTATACGAGATGGAGTTCTCTAAGACGGATTGTGGCTCACATTTATAATACGGCACTGGCGCTCCCTTTGGCAGTCCACATTTGACAACCATTTCTTGATGGACAGTGTTGGCTGACTGATTGTGAAGATGGGTGTAATCGCCTTGAGCCAGCGCACGACATGAACTGGTTATATGTTGAATGGTTTCTAATTTCTCTCGGCATTTTCTGCAGATATCGTTATTAGTGTTCGGACCCTTCAAAATATGTTCTTTTAATTACTGGTACTAATAACCTGATCCTGGATGGCTATCATAAAGCCAGTTGTTTCTGGGAAGACTTTGCCAGCCCTTATCCATGGTTGCGATGCTACTTCATCGACATCTGATGTCTCAAGGTCATAGGCGTGTCTTTCATTTAGGGTTCTGCTCTTCCACATTATCATCATCATCATCATCATCATCATCATCATCATCATCATCATCTCCTCCTCCTTATGCAGGGTATTCACACTTATATACCTGAAACAAACAATGTTTCTAGGGTATACAGTGTCGCAGCTATTCCGCCCGTACTGTTAATGGTGCATACAACGCTGTCTTCAATATTACACTCTTCTGTGCTTCTACACGAGCACTTTCCGCAGTATGTGTGCTGTGCCCAGTATAAGTGTTTTCTGTAGTTCCTTGATATGCTTTCCTGGTATGCTGCTCAAGTATTTTCTGAAGGATTTTGAAATGGTTCCAGTTGCTCCTATTATTACTGGCGTCACCTTTGCTTTTACATTCCACATGCGCTGTATTTCTATTATAAGGTCTTTATATTTTAGAATCTTCTCGGCTTCTTTCTTTGTCACATTTCTGTCTCCCGGGATTGCTACATCATTTAGCATACATGCTCCTTTTTTATTATCCCGATTATTATTATTATTATTATTATTATGCAACAAAGGGATGTGGACGGAAGGAGTCGAGGCCCATTTGAAGAGCTACGCTTACATTACATAGTCCTGTCGAGATAGACGCTTTGTAAAATTCAAAGAGACCACCATCAGAATACATGTTAGGCATGGTGGCACCACGCAGACCTGCTTAAGTTCTTCAGTGGAGTAGTACCAGGGCACCGTTATCACAGATGGGACAGCTACAACATGAAGGTTTTAAAGTTCTTCCGCATACTACAATGAAGCGAAGTGCTGGGAAATTGGGGTTCGATCCCTGCACAGATGTTGGGGATCGAATTGTCTCTAGTCACTCAGTACTTGCCTAAATGGGTACAGAGCCTTTCTTCGCAGGGGAAAAGGCGAAACAAACCTTCAGCTCGTGATAGAGCTGAGATTCGTCAAGGTACTTAGGCATACAAAAACAGGTCTATTGGTTCGTAGGCTATCATACTCACACGTACTGTCCTATCAGCTACACTAAAGGCTTTCAATTTCCTGATAAATTACCCGCGCATGTAGGCAACTTCTTCGACGTCCTTGCTATGCGTGACGCAGAAACAAATTCGTGCAGGCGAAGCCGTGTTCTCAGAATATTACTGTACGTATCTGTGCAAATACAAAACGGAAACCGTAGACTCACAGGAACGCGTTAACGAGATTATATCACAATACCAGCACTTCAGAAACGTTCTTCCGGATTTAAATTAATAAATTTCCTCAATTTAACCCCTCGAAGCACGAAGTTAATCTAAATGATACTTAAAAGTTCAGTTCAGTTGACCTCTCCACTCCGAGAATCGAATGAAACACACAAAACGCAGAGTTTTAATGTCAAGGCAGGTGCACGACAGTTTAAGAGCAGAAACAAAGCTGTAACTTCATACATAAGCATTATAGCACCCTCCCTTTGGAAATAAATAAAATTACCCACTTCGCCCCCTCATACAAAAAACAAGGCTACTTAAGAATATCTTGGAGTTTTACACACATTTTATACGTATTGTAATTTGATGTCAGAGTTCAAAGTAAATCCTACAAGCAGCCGTCACATATGCCGGTTTTAGTTAGTTATTTCAGTTACTGCAAAAATTAGAATGCCGGCTTCTGTTTCAGTCCTAAGAGTATACTTGTTACACAGAACTGCTGAAGCTTATGCAATATTTTTTATTTTCCGGGACTCTGCCGATAACGAAACGCGGCCGTAAATCCTATCTTGTAAGCGAAATACAGCCCGCGAAACACTGGCAGATTATATTCATTTATAATTTAATCTTAAAGCATAAAATACGGATTTGTAAATAATACCCGATGTAGTACCAATACTAAAAATTAAAAAGTCACGTATACAGGGTGTTCCAGCAGGAATCTGCCATGCTTAGGCAAAATGTTCCTTGGGTTAAATCACATCGATATACAAAAAGTACGTGTACCCGAAATCCACCAGTTACGGCGATAATGGCGAGATAAGTTTTAGTGTATAACTCTTACACATTTATTGATTACCAAACATATATTGAAACAATGAGGAATTCGTAGTTTCTGTAATGATGGCGCCTGTATGTAATATCTAATTAACATCTGCGTGCCAAACATTACGTAAGAAAAACACGCTCTAGATTCATCGTTCTTAGGTTCCGAAGTACTCGCCTCGGCATGGCTTGGTTGGGCTACTGAATCAAGCATGCACCTGCAAAGTGTACGGACAATGCAACGTGTTGAAGAGGTACAGCACACACAGCCGCCAGAAGACCACACTTTTCCTGCGTCATTACATCCGTACCCGTTCAACATCGGATATAAGTATTCTATGTCTGATTTTATCGATGTGAATTAACCTACGAAACGTACTCTCGAAATAGGGCAGATTCCTCCTAAAACACCCTGTATATGTACAACTACTGAGTAAACAGAGGAGTACGCGGTGGCGCAGCTGGTTGAGGCATTGCGCGACAAGCCGGAAGGTCGGGGATTCGATTCCCGATGTGGTCATTGGGATTTTCCAGCCGCATGACTCAGCTTCTAACAGAAATGAGTACCATGAGTATCTCCTGAGGGTAAAGGCGGCAGGTGCCTAGCGCTGGCAACCTTGCTACCAACATGTGTCGACTGGCTAGAAATTCTGGGATCTTCAACCTCCCCACGCACCTCGGGGCGTGTCCAGGCCTGTATACGGATTGCTTTACCTCTACTATGTAAATACTTAAAATAGCTTGAAGAGTCACTGTACTAAGAAAATAATGATAAATAGGTGTTATTAAAATACATTCGGGACTTCCAAGTAAAAATCAAGGGTGGTAAGTGCTAAAGGTTCTCAAGAAAATGATGCCGTGATTTGTAAAGGAAATATGGCTGCTGTTATAGCATAAGAAACAAAATAGCAGACAGGTCTTACATAAATCACAAGGTATTTGGTCCATCAGCTGACAATGAGATTTCCCGTCCTTTTTGACACCCGATGTTTCACTGCCGTGCTCACAACAGCCCGCCACTAGGCCCTTCGCTCGGAGCAATGAATACGATTAATTCTAGTACTATCCTCACGTCTAGTTCTCAGTACATCTCTCCCAAGTGATCTCTTCTATTCAGTATCTTATATTAAAATACTGAATGCACTTATTTATTTAACGCGTGCAACATTCTTTGCCCATTTTATGACCCTTGATTTTATCACTGTAATAATATTGGTGGGCAGTAGAGATAACGAAGCGTCTCATTTTGCACTTTTCTGCAGCTTGTCACCATGCGCTATCCCTTGTTTTACGTCATATTGCTTTAACGCCCCTTGCCAATATACTATAATTCTTAATTTTTTCCCCCTCATTCTCGGTTTTACGCCCTTTGGTTGGCTGCGCTCTATTACGCTAATCACTGCCTATGCCATTATTTCTTTTGGGAACAATTCTTGATTTACACCTTTTTATTTATGACCACTTCTCAGAAACAAACTGGGGCGTAAACTAAGGGCTTGGTGTAGTCCTCACCGGTCCAAATATTCTCATCATGATTTCGATCTTATCTACAAAAGTACGAGTCTCCAGCCGCTGCAGTTTACCTCCATTAGCTTCATGACATAGTCGTCCATACTACTAACACAAGATTGATCGAAGAGAGACGTACAGCCATGGACATAAATCACACGTTACAGTGTTTGTGTGGAGAAGGAAAATGGGGTTAGAGGTGATGACGAAGTCGGTGGTGAAAAATAGAGTTCATTAGAACTCCCTGTGAATTGGGGTGGTACAGGATACAGGTCAGGACAATTAGATCTTTCAGTTATCCTGTCTGAGCTTGCATTCTCCAGAACAGGGTCGTTCTCCCAACCCAGTCGTAAGAGAAGGGAGGCGGAAGGCAAGAAAGAAGTGTAATAAGGGATACCTTCTTTGCGGACCTTCTCCCCTTTCCTTATTTCTCTCAAATTAATCTTTGACAGAACATGGCTTCTGTCTGTTTTTAGATTTAATTCTCTGTTACTTTCAGTACCCATTTCGCTCTATTCGGGACCAGTGTGTATTTTCTCCTTTTCATTTATCTGGATTTTGTAAGAATTTTGTGACAGTGACGTAAAAACTCACAGCGTAGTACTAAATCATTCGCAGAGTATTAGGGAATCAGCTTCACACAGTGTTCACGTCCATGACTGATAGAGGAAAGAAGAGACACACCATAAACTGAGGCGGAATAGTGAAATAAATGATTAAGAATCCGTTCGGCCGTAAAATGCGATCCTACTGTCCACATAACAGTCAGTGGCTTGGAATACACAATGTGAAATTCCCGCCTTGTTCTTATACAGTAATGAGGCGGGTCGATTTTTTTCAACGGTGTCCTACACGCATGAATGAAAACCAAATTATTTTTCTTCACTCGGCCGAAAGAGTCACTTTGGCACTATAAAACTACTGGCAGTCTAACACGCACGGTGTACGGAATTAATACCGCTAACACCACACCAACATTTTGTTTTATGAATCGGTTTCCTTACATGTAACTTGAAGACTTGCCTTACTGGATATAATGCTCCGTAAATCTGCACAAAAGTACAAACTTTTCAGACGATAATACTGCCTCCACCTTCAGGGTAGTCCAAGACGAGTGAAACTTATCCGTAAAGGGAAAATTTGTTAAACGAAAACTAATTTTATGTTAATTTATGGCCAGTAATTAGCGATATGGTGACCCCACCCACAGTTGTACACACATACAGGCCTGCATTTTGCGAAAGGGATTCATTCCTTTGAAGCTGTCTATAAAGCAAACATTGTTAAATGGAAACAAAAATTTGAGGGAAGGCAAATATGTGATACAGATATACTGTGTACACGTTTATTATCATGAATAGTAATTAGTTTGAAACTGGCAGTACTAGTTAAAACAAACACGCAGTTCAAAGAAGGAGGAAAACAACACAACGTAGCGGCGCCATTCTACATCCACAGCCAATGATCCACTCACGGTAAACTGAAACTAGGGTTGTCGTGTTTCACTTGTAATTAATATCGACTGAGGCTGTCCTGTAACATGCCAAGCATGCACAGAGGGGATGCAGAGGTATAGACCTACCCACACTCAACCTCTACGCCAGAAGGGGGTGGTTGGTTAACGCCACGCCCCGGCCGCCTTACCCCCCCGGAAAGAGAGGTGATACCCACCGTACGGGATGCTGGAAGTGCCTCGAGATGGGTCGGAAAAATCTCACCCTCATCGGGTTCGAAACCCGGACAGTCCAGCCCGTAGCGAGTCGCTATACCAACTACACTATCTCGGCTGATTGAGCACGTCCAAAATGATGCGTTACTGGTGGTACCATTTAGGCTCCTGTTTTGATATATAACTCCTTACAAAAAGGAAAAAGAACAGGAATAAGTTCGTACAACTGCATAGTTAAATTCCCGGAAAAATACGTTAAAAATCCACATCATAAACCCACTAACGTCATAATCCTTAGTGCAGCTGTTTCCTGAGGACTGTCGTCATTGTTTATATGTGTTAGGAATTTCATTTGGAACGTAAAGAAAACAGCAGATATGCTCGAGAGAACGCTGTACAGCTAATTAACCGCCCGCATTCAGACAACTTGTTGAGCGATTTGTACAGTATTCGTTACTGTTCATAAACTCGTTACAGAACGTTGAGATAGAGACAAACTGAAAGGTCACTACAGGCGATCGCACAACACAGACCTTCGAAATTTGTGTCTTAATTTAGTATTTTGTGCTGACTGAGTGACAAAATAATGAAACGCGCAGATCAACTAGCCCACAACGTGAAAACAGTAAACTGGTACACAGTACTGGCTAAGGACAGACCTACGTAAGCGAATAAATAATTATAGAGGCCTGGATGTGGACTTGAGGGGCTAATAAACTGCATCATAGGAAAGTAGCTTACGAGAATGCCAATAGATCGAAGTGGTTCAGGGTAATGTCCAAAGACTGGTCGTATAGCCTACGTTGATGAGCCTTTTATTTCACACGGACAGAGAATATCGTGTTCGTACCCTAGAATTAGCATTATGCTATGCAAAGTACTAAATAAAGGATATGTGCCTACACATACGTACGAGAAATGAATGTTTGAAATGGCGGCAGGATGAGTGGCACAGATGACACCCAATAAAAAGCCTATTTTTAAATAAATCCGTAACAAATTTGAACACATTAACGTCAAACTGCTGCAGTGAAATATAGTTCACTCGGTTTCATAACTGACAGAATTTATTACGGATGTAGTGTTTAAACTAGTTAGTTAACTAGTCTACAGTAAATGTTGTTTCTGCACGGAACGTTCTGACGTAACATTTTTTGGCGGTTTGCTATACAGTATAAAAATAACAGCATCTCAAAACTGGAGGCTTTCGAGAAATGGAAGCTGTTGCTTTCTCCAACAGCACGTGTTCTGGTCGTTTATAGTTTACGGCTAAAACAAGGAAACTGTTATAGTGCCTACAGACACAAACCAACAATATACAGACAACACAAAACGTTAGAAACTACCGACTGATTCAGTGGTTCAAATTATTTTCAAAATATTCCTAGAATTTCGCAACTTTTACAATACAGAATAAAAGGGGATTAACGTCCGCTTTCATGGGGCAGGGGTATAACAGGCTCTGAAAAAGATGCTTAAAGGCACAGAAAGTTTATATAACAAAACCCGAAAAATTCGCAAAGCGATAGATAGGTCATCATGAGTTACAACATGTAATTTCTTCACTTCTAAATTAAATCGACCTTTTGCTGTAAGAAACATAGCCTGAATTTGGTACTTTGATGAAATAAACAGGAATGTTGTAATATCATAACGAGAGTCATGTTGCGTTCAAATGTGTTCGCAACTGTCCTAACTCCTCTGACAGATATTACTGCAGATGTATGCAGTACTGGTATCACGTTACTTTCCAAAGCGACTCCTCGATCCTAACACACGTGTCCATTCCTATGTACAATCTAAATAACTTCACTGATCACCAAATAAATCTCTTTATGCACAGCGATAACCCCGCATCGTTATCGAGAGTACATCGACATCAATGGCTTTGTCAGTTGGTGTTTCTAAACTGCACCAGTAACTAACTGAATTGGCCTTAGTGCAGCACATTTTCTGCTTTATAACAAGTTACCGACGATCACGGTGACCGAGGGGTTTAAGGCATAGGTCAGCGACCGCTCGCTTGCCGAGACTGCGGGTTCGAATTCCAGCGGGGACGTGTATGTTTGTGTCTTGTGAATGTTGTACGTTGTGTAGGTACAGGCCTCTGAGACGGGCCGATCTCTCGTTCAGGGGAGTCATACCGAGTGTGTGTGCAACAATGAGTGTGATCAGATGCAACAGGAGTTCTTACACGGCTCGACAGCCTTAGTGGGCCTAGGCCTCTTCATTCTTGAAATTCTGAGATCACACTCAGACACACCACAGGCGGTAGGACTCCTCTAGACGAGTGATCGGCCTGTCACAGAGACCTCTACCTGACAACACACAACACTCACAACAGACAGACAGACAGACAGACAGACAGACAGCCAGACACACATGCATGCCCCCGGCGGGATTCGAACCCGCAATCCCTACAAGCAGCGACCGCAGACCGACGCCTTAGACTGCGTGGCCACTGGGATCGGCAAAGGTAAAGCTATCCCTCTACCTGCCTGGACACGTCCTTAGGGTTCCAGAAGGTTGAGGTTGCCAGGATTTCTAGACAATCGTCAGATGAAGGTGGTAAGGTTGTCAACCCTACGTACCGGCCACCTCTACCCTCCAGGAAGATACCTCTGGTACTCATTTCTGTTAGAGGCTGAATCGACACCACGACCAGAGTGCGGCCGGAAGGATTAAGTCAATGAAATAAGAAGTTACTCTACTTAAATACAGATTGAAATGACAGGTTTCACGTCACTTCTAATCAGAACTTTCAAACTGTTTAAATAATGCAAACCAGAACCAAGCACTCTACACTGCTTTTATCTGCAGTGAATAGCAGGCATGTCTATTCACAAATTTCATGAACAGATATGACCTATGACATTTCGTGAAATCTGAAGCATTATGACGATATGACTGTAGTCTGTCAAAGACACAGCTTGTTCATTTCCTCTTCTTCAACTGTATTTCAATCGATCTCTGTGTAAAAAGTTGTTCCTAGATCTCTCTCACTAATACAGCTGCTATTTATACGTTCGCTAAGACATCCCGCCCACAAAAGTGTTTAACTTCAATCGGCCCACATTTCTCTATTACTCAAGGTATAATCAATCAATCAGTCTATCTATCTATCTATCTATCTATCTATCTATCTATCTATCTATCTACCTATCAATCAATCAATCAATCAATCAATCAATCACTAACATAAAGTTAGTTGAAATTTCCACTGTAAATTTGACAATTCCCATCTCAATTATGATATCCGAAGACAACCAACCCATCGAATCACTCGCAAACTTCACACCCTTTACAGGACAGTATAAACGTACAAGTTCACTCAACATGCGCCATAAATATGAACATTTCTTGAAAGAAGGCCTGGCATACTGTCATGCTACTATTTATAGTTAATTTTTACCGCAGAGGTTGAGGTTGCAGTACTATGCGAGGCATACTTGCCTCTCCCTGGTTTTACCACCATTACTACCACCTGACGTAAGTAATAATACAACAGGGGAAAAAATAAATAACTACAGGATTAAAGTTCTTACTCTTCCACACACACGTGCCTGTGTGCGTTATAAACCGGTGGCTGGTCGCCAGTTTCTCATAGGGATAATCTGGGCTCAGTCTATGTGTGGTACATATAGGTTTTTTGTTGGACAAAGCAATGCTGAACGACTTTCCTTCCAGACACTTTTGTTTCCCCCTGCCAATTGTCATTCCACTAATGCTGCATACTCCTCTGTTATTACGGGCAGGCAGTACAGGTCCATTTGAACCAGAAGTGCCACAGGACCCAGTCTCATCCAGATCCTAAGACTAAAGGCAAACGTAACCTAAAAGAAAAAGTTTCAGGCTTCCGAAAGTTCTATAGAAACTGTCAATTTTCGTGTTTTACAGAAAAGTTATGCCGTACGTCGTTTATGCAAATTAGAGTCAGCATGCTAAGAACGTTTGGAATTCTGGCGCTGTGGAAACAAATGTGCCATTAGAGCTTGTTAACAGTTCCTGGTGTGTTAAGGGGTAAGTACATGACAGTTTCAAATTACCACTTGCAACTCCAAATTAATGGTAAGGTGCAAGAAAGTGTAACCTCAGGAAAAAATAAATTTACTCGAGGAGGCAGAAGGATATGAGAAGCGAAACTAAACACAGGTAGTTGAACGTAAGGAGCTGACCTGTAAGTTGCGGTAATCCAGCTTCAGCACTGCTGTGAGTCCTTCTCGCCTCGCCACCAATTAATGAAAATGGTTCATTAGAGCTACAGCCCCGAGGAGCGAACTTCTGTAACTACAGGCCTGGACGTAATGTAGAACGGCAGTGGGAAGAACATAAGGAACAGTCCCAGCTCAACTTGAAGGCAGTGAAAAGAAACTGGTCATTTACGGCCAAGTTTATTCTTTTTGAAGGTTTAGATTTTACAGCACAGTAAAACAGTATATACAATCATGCGCTATATTTCGCGGGGTTTAAGTTCCAAAACGCCGCGAAGAGCAGCGAAAAATTGACCCCCCCCCCCCAAATGTCCTAGTATTTTTGCTTTTCTTTTCTTTGCAGAAACACCGTGATGTGGAGCTGCTACTTTTTTTCCCCTTAAACTCCTTGCACATCAGGCAGTTTGGCTTGAAGACTTGTTCCGAGTTGTTGAACAATGTTAATGCTTCTATCCACAGAAGTGTCCGAGTAATGCCTGTTTTTATTCTTGGGGCGATGCTGTGAATCTGCGAAACTACGAAGTACAAACCCTCGAAATACGTGGGATGAGTGCATCTCACACTTCCACGTTTGAATCACAATTATTTGCGTCTACACGTAGTGTTTCTGGAAAGTTATGGCGAATAAATATAAATCGAAATTTTAAATACTGCTTCTGCTACGAGCTACGCAATAAAATGAGGTAAACCGTGATGTACATCAACATATGACAGTTAAATAAATTAAATTAACCTATGCAATTATAAACAAACAAACAAACAAACACAATCAAAACTAGAAACCAAAAAAGAAACAGACAGGCGGTGATTAATTGTATTAAGTCATAGACCAGTTCCGTAAATTAAATCTAATAGACAAAATAAATACGTAAATAAAACCCAAGAAAGGCAAAGCTGTCCATGTGTACACCATTACGTGCTTATGGAGTGGAGACACAGCTCTATGCATTCTTAACCTCGGCACCTGGCAGAAATTAGTCATCTGCAAGTCCCGGCCGCTTTACCCCGGGAAATAAAGCATGGATAATCACTAAATGCTATTAGAAAATTTGGTGGGCCCCACGGCCAGTCTGCACGTTTTGAAGAAGCGAAAAATCTCTTGAACTTGTCTCCAGCCACTACACAGACTCAACTACCCCGACATAACAACATACAGATTAACTAATACAGATACGATAAATCGCTATGTGTGCTGTAGGTGCCATCACAAGGCACGTCCTGTCCTCGAAATCAGATTTAGCTGATGATGTCTTCGAACTCATAACTGAGACATCAACCGACACATGTCCAACCCTATTTTTGCGTTAGAAACGGCTGAATGGATCACAATCAGTTTTACAGTGACATGAGGGACACACCATGCAAGAATGCAGAGATGCGAGTCGCGAACTTGAAGTCGTTACGTGTTTTACAGGTGCAATCACGTAAAGTTTGCATTAGTCACTTATCAGCCACCACACAACAAAAACGCACAGCCTACCGTCACACAGTACGGGAAGCTTCATATCCTAGTACGCATAACATAAGCGATATAGTATAATGTGACACTGTGGCGCGTTCGCGTAACCATTGCTGCAGAGGAAAGGCAAAAATGCACTCTGTGTGCGCTGTTATGCTACATGACACTGTCAATTACATAGAAATATTTACTGTTGCGAAATAACGCTTTTATAGCGAATTTATGTCGCCGGCAACAATAAAACGTAGGTAGCTCTTCGTATGAAGTGCCCAATGCTGTGTTGAAACAAGAACTGCACGTTTGCTCATGGCCTTCTGTAGACGTAACATTTTGCTACACAGATCGCAATGATAGATAAATGGTTGCGCAGTTTCTCAGATATGAGTGTGTGTCTGTATTCTTTCCTTAGTTATCCGGCATGCAAATAGCATCTTTTCAGCCTGCCTGGCTCTATCAAATATTTCGAACATTATCTCATAAACGGCACGATTTTTGGAAAAAGTTACTGATCGTAAAATGTGTGTCTTTTCTCTACAAGTTTTGTCTGAAATATTTCCCATTCTAAGAAGAACTGAGCGAGTTATTATCATAAACGTACATAGATCTTCAGTTAAAGTAGAATTTACTCTTGTGAGATTTTAATCAAGCTTGAGTTTTTTCGTCAGAGTTTCGAAAAATCCTCATATATAAAATGTCACGAAAATACGTGCAGTGGGAATCGAGTTGTTCCATGTGGAAGAACAGACACACAGACGGACGGACACACAGATATGACGAATCCAAAAATTGTTCCTTGTAACTTTGCGAACGCGCCTAAAAACGCTGCGGCTAGGGGTTGGGTTGTAACGATACTACTGCCCATGTGTGAAGACATCGATATACTCATATGTCGCCCATTCCTTATTACCGAAACACTTCCCTCCTGTGACCCTGAATTCTTTTTTCAGGATATAATTTGAGCATCTCACGGCTACTGGACCAGGCGTAGACGGGAGGACAATATTAAAATGGATTTTCAAGAAGTGGGATGGTGGCGTGGACTGGACTGAGCTGGTTCACAATAGGGCCAGGTGGGAGGTCTTGTAAATGCGGCAATGAAACTCTGGGTTCCATAAAATGTGGGGAATTTCTTGACTAGCTGAGGACCCATTAATTTCTGAAGAACTCTGCTCCAAGGAATTAGTTAGTTAGTCCAGGGCTATTGGAATATTGAAAAGTGATAACAAAATTATAAAAAGTTGTAAGCCTTTTGAAGAAGCACTCACAACTGATATATTAAATAAATTTTAGGTAGCATTTTAAATTCCTTCCAACATGCGACTTCCAATTGGAATTTTTCCGATAACAAACAGGGTTTCAGGTGTTACATAGGACTCTCTCGTAACCTTTGGGTAAGAGTTAAAATTGCTTTAATAAACATTACCACAATGACTTGACCAATCAACGTGAATCAATAAACGCCCGATAAAATATGTGAATGTTATGTTAACCACGTCTTATTCTAGTGCTAGCCAAAGCTCCTTCAACAGGAATGCAATGGAGCAGACGTGCGTCTTCAGTTACAAACCAAGTGATAGTAAACAAGTAGGTAAGTTATGCCAAACACAAAGTAATGGTGGATGAACGGGGGCTTTAAAAAGAAGAAATTATTACGAAGAAGAAGAAGAAGAAGAAGAAGAAGAAGAGCAGTGTAACTGTCATGCATGTGTTGCAGGCAATGCCTAACTGTAAAATTACCGGCCCTCAATAAAAACGACACTGTAACTACTAATGTGGTAAGATGATGACGTGTCTTAACCCTTCAAAACATGGGTTATCAACCTGTCGTACGCATATGACTACTGGTACGCCAATCATTGTTTACTGGTATGCGGCATTAATAAAAATCGAAATGTAAAAAAAAAATCAGTACTTCAAAGAATAAATGAAACGCAAGCCACATATATTTACTAATAGGCAGTACTGCTGGCAATATTATGTAAATCATTCCAGTTGTCAGCCAGTCTTTAAAATTTAACTTTCTTTATTTAAATACAATAAAAATTTGTATTATATTGTAGTTCTTAAATTTAACTTAGTGGTGTGCTAGCGAAAAAGTTTGAGAACACCTGCTTCAAAGTTTCTTGGTTAGTATATGCATCGGCCCCTTTAACACAGAAAAATTTTACACTTCCCGCACAGAAAGCATTTATTTGCTCCGCACGATTTTCTAAATAAACGAGGACTTTTTTGCTCTAAAATACCATTAAGTTTCGTAGTGAATACCGAAGCTGCTCCATCTTCCTGTTACCTCCTTTGGTCCAAACATTCTCCTGGGCACACTGCTGTCAAGAACCTTCCACAGATTGAAAGAATTGTGCACCATCCCACTGCACTAAACTTACATAATCCCAGTACAACGAATTTGTCATTTTTTTAGATTACATGATTTTGCTAATGTTTCGATCATAAAGATCATCATGGGGTAGAACATACAACAAAAAAAAACAACAACAACAACACTGCTACTAAACCATTACTACTAAAATACACAAGTAAAACCTACAAAAGGTTTTACTACAGACAACGTTTTGAAGTGTGGTAATTATGCGCATCGTGTTAGCTATCGTGTTTTACTCCCTCAAAAAGTAAACTGGTTATTATTCGGCAGATCTTTATTGGTTCCTGTCGTCAGGCTTTATTTTGTACTCACGGGAAGTATATTACAGACTTCTTAGGTTGTAACTCTGGTTTCTTCAACAATTCATTGGCGTCCTTTTTCCGTAAATGTGTTGGCTTCATTACTGCACAGTATAATATTCAGTTAATTCCAATGCGTGTATATATATATTTATGTTTGATTTTATATATATATATACGACATATGTTACAGTTACTACATAATATAGAATATACTAATGAAGCCACAGTACCTATAGTCATATACGAAAGAAAAAATGAACACCAACGAACAGCAGAAGTAGCATTTTGGAACGAAGAAATTTAGAATATCTTATATAATACTTCTGAATACAAAGTAGGCCTACATGCTAACTATGGGGACAATTAAAGATCTATGCGACACACACAATTCGTCACTCGCAGGAGTAAAACACGGTAGCTAACACAATATGCATAATTACAGTACTCCAAAATATTATGTTAGGAACCTTTACTACCCTTCCAATATTTTCGTCGAAGAACTGTAACAGAAATTTTAACATACTGTTATCTTAAATAGCATATGGAAGTTATGTTTGTGAAGGCACTTTTTTGTCAACTGCAAATATTGTACGGTCCATTTTCTTAAATAAATGCGGAATACCAAGTTTCAAATTAATAAAAACAACATGGGGTACAAGGGGTAGTGATGCGTAAAACTACAGCCTATCCTACCCAACAGTCATCCTCACCTTCTCTTGGTATATCCTGTTCTCACAAACGAGGAAATGACAACCGAGTCACAGCAGTATAACTGTTTCATCGCGAACAGAGGAAAAGCCATCCCTAAGCACGCCGGTCCAGAGGCTAAAGGTAGCAATCCTACCACTGGACTCACCCTGCTCTGGGTCCGTAACCCATTCTGGGGAAATTTTAACTACTGGCAAGTCTCATGGAAAGAAGTCGGACAAATTTTCTTTTAATGACGACACGGATGTGAAAAAGGTATTACGATTTAAATATGCAACCTGGAACATTAGAGGGCTAGGAGAGAAATTTTGCACCAAAACAACATTAAAATAGCAGTAATTACAGAAAGCAAAAAGAAATTGCAGGGTACTAAAGAGACTGAACACTGTACGGTTATTTACAGTGGAGTAGACAGACACATCAGAGGCCAATCTGCAGTTATGATATGGATCCACAAGCTAATATCAAATAAAATAGACCACTATAAATTCTGGAACGACACAGTTATAGAAACAAGACTGAAAACACAAAGGGACAGTTAACAATATTAGGAGTATAAGCACCGACAGAAGGCAGCGATGAATTAAATGAAAAATTTTATGAAACACTACAGAAGATATTGGATAAAGTGAACAAAAACGACTACATAATGTTGATAGGGGACATGAATGCCAGAGTTGGAAATAATGGAGTTGCTGACATAGTGGGTACAAATGGAGAAGCTATATTAAACAACAACAGAAGAAAACTAATAGATTTTTGCACATTTAATCATTTGAAAATAATGAACACATTCTTTAGGCACAAAAAAAATTCATAAATTTACTTGGGAGGCAAGAGGACACAAATCAATTATGATTACTTTATAACAAATATGAAAACTTCAAAGGTAATTAAAGACATCAGAACCTACAGAAGCAATGAAATAGATAGTGACCATTACTTATCACGCGCAAAAATAAATTTTCCACCACGATGGCTAAACACGGGCAACAAAAGGACTCCATCAAAACAGGAAGAAATTTTTTAAAGTAAGATTGTTAAACGATGAAAGCATAAGATGGCTGTACACCCAAACAGTGAAACTACACTTAAACAAAACAATGGAAAATGAAATAGACACTGAGAAGGAATGGCAAAACCTACAAAACATATTAAAATCGGCAGCAAATGAAAGCCTAGGAACGACAAAGAGACGAAACAGGGGAAAGTTATTTAAAAATATGGGATGGCCAAATAAAACAATTAATAGAAACAAAGAAAAAATCATACAAAAATGGCTGAATTCAAAGAAACTAGAAGACAAACTGGAATACAAAAGAAACACAGCACTGGCCAAAAGAGAAGTAAGGAGAAGACGAAGAATTTCCTGGGACAAATTTGTTACAAATTTAGAACATGAAACATACACGACCCAACCTACAGTGTATAAAATTTTAAAACAAATTAGTAAGGATGGAAAAGAAACAGCACGTATTCAAGGAAACATAGACGAGAATGTATTCCTTCAATATTATGAAAAGTTATGGAACACAACAAACACAAATGAACTACAATTAGAATGCAATTCAGCCGATTACTTACATGCTTCCGTAACTTTAGAAGAACTAGAAAAGGCGCTCAAATTAACAAAAAATGGTAAAACCCCAGGACAAGATAACATTAACTCAGAACTATACAAATATGCACCACAGGAGTGTAAACTGAGATTACTACAATTCTTTAAAAATATATACAGAGAAAATCGCATTCCAAATGAATGAAGAAATGCCGTTATAAACCCAATATTTAAGAAAGGTGATAGAAGGGAACCCAAAAACTACAGAGGAATTAGTATTCTTAACACCTGCTATAAGATATACTCTAAAATATTCAATATGAAACTGCAAAATTACTCAGAAGAATTTATGACAGAAACACAAAGTGGATTCCGAAAGGGACAGTCATGCACGGATCCAACATTCTGCCTCATTTTATTAATTGAAAAAAGAAGGGAATTTAACTTGGAAACACATATGCTGCTACAGATTATGAGAAAGCATTTGAAAACATACAAAGACAGATTTTATTTAACATTCTGAAATCCAGACATGTCCCAGACACATTATTAAAGGCAATAGTGGATATTTACACACAAACAAAATATTGATAAAATTTACCAATCAACTATCGAAACCGACAGAAATTAATAAAGGAGTACGCCAAGGTTTCCCTCTCTCACCTACACTGTTTAATGTATATTTAGACGATTTGATAACTAAATGACAAAAAACAGGGCATAACAGGAATCAAACTTTCAAAAGCTGGCAACTGTCAACGCTGTTATTTGCAGAAGACCAAGTCACAATAGCAGAAACAGAAGATAACCTACAGAAAGCTACGCACAAATTAAACCAAATAATAACGGAACACGGTTTAACCATATCTGTACAGAAAACAAAATTGATGGCATTTAAAGGCCGAGACCCAGTAAGAACCAAAATTGCAATAGAAAACAAAATTATAGAACAAGTGAATTCTTTTAACTATTTAGGAAATATGATATATTATGAAAAAGATTTGGACACTGACAACAAATTACAAAACTATTTGAAAACTACAGGTATTATAAATAATGTATTTAGACCACAAAAAAACCCTTAAGAAAACAAGAGTAAAATTATACAATACACTAGCCCTCCCAGTTTTGTTATATGGCAGTGAAACTTGGACTATTAAAGCAAGGGACGCCAGAAGAATAACAGTAGCAGAGATGAAATATACCAGAAGAACAGCAGGATACACTTGGACAGAATACAAAGCAAATACACAAATTGCAAAGGAATTAAAAATAACACCAATTCTGGACCAATTACTGGAATACAAGAGGAACTGGATACAACATGTAAATAGAATGCCTCGTAAGAGATTACCCAGGGTAATGAAACACTATTCCCCAACTGGCAGAAGGAATCATGGAAGAACTTTGAAGATACTTCTGGATACGTGAGACCGGAACGGGTCAACAAGTGGCCCAATTCCATGAGAGATATATGATGATTATGAAAAACAACAGGAAAATGATAGTTTTGTACACCTAAATTTTTATGTCTGTGGGTACGAGACGGTAAGACGAATGATTCTGAACTGAATGGACGAAGACATTCTCCTGTTTTATATCTGCTACTGATTTATCTGTAAATACAAGTCCGATCTGTTAGTGCCCTCACACATGCGAACTCTGCCATATTTCGAAGGATTTACTAAGTATCTTTACACCATAGTTTTATACTTCAGACAAACGGTCAATAGTCACTTAATACTGGCAACAACTACCTCTCTAATCACCAGCATTCATAATTCATTATCACCCTAATATCGTCTCCTTTTCCATAAGCCAGCAGAAGCAAAGCTACAGACCGAATCAAGCAGTCTAATCCTTATCTATTCTCAGTTCATTACCATGTTTTTACTTTAACCCTATTAACCTCGCAAAAAGAGTGGGATGCGAAGTTAAGCAAATTATCTACATCCAGACCCCTTACGCCGGCCTGTAGCTGAAATAAAATGACAGACGATGCGTCCCAGGAGCTGCCTAAATTACATTATATTCATGGCCTGTCGTTTTAACGCGTTAAATATCATGGGAATGAAGTAGAAACTAGGTTAATAGGGTCAATTTCGTTCAGGTTCGGTGTCATACTGTTTTTAAAATTACTGCTTTGGTTTTTGTTTCATGTGCAGTTTTAGAATAGGTACCCTTACAATAAATAAATTATCATCAAAACTATCTCTTAGCATTTGAAAGATATAAGCGTGACATAGCAGTGATGGCAATATAGGGCCACTGACTTCTAAACGTTTTCCGTACGTTAATTTCACAAGCGATAATCACTCATAAGAGCAGAATACTAACACCCACACGCAGAACTTTAGAAGCTGATGCAAAGAACCTCTTTCAGCAACTACAATGTAATATTTTACTGTACAATTACAAATATTTTTATACTGGAGGTACTTTCTTCGTCCAATGCCTGAATAAGGACTGATGTACATCCTTTTGGAGGCTGGCTTTTCTCTCCGTCCTCGGATTGATCAGAGCCGTTCTTACTCTGTAGCTCCCCTTAGACGGAGTTAGTCTTCACATCTAAGCCCTGAAGGAAATTGGCCTCTGTCTATATTTACACCAAACGGAGTGTAACAACAAAAGGTTAGCCACAAGCAGTTGTGAATCAAAATAAAGTAGCGGAAATGGTGCCAATGGTAATAAAGCACTCGAGTCATCACAGATGTTTACAACCACAAGAAAATACCAATCTTGTTACCTGATAGACAACATGCCACAAAAATTTATCTTATGACATATACATTTTATTGTTATATCCTATCATTTGGCTGGTGGCTCGGTGAGGGTTTAGACACTTTAAATTGAACCTCGTGCTAAAGGCATTGATTGTCATGGCCATAAATCCATCTCACTTTAACAGCCATCTCGAGGCACGTTGGCAAAACTTGCCGCGTGTGATTTTTTCTAAGTAAAGCTTTAAAACCACTAAATGTCCCGTAAGCAACAACATCCACAATAGTTTTAATAGTATATAAACAGAATTACTGACACAAGAATTATTTAATTCAGCCAGTAACTAATAACTGAAGTGATGTTTGTAAGCTAATTGGTAATAATGTTATTATAATAAACATACAAAATTAGGGTTGGTAATTACAGATCCAAAACTTTAATATCAGAGCTCTATACGAAGATGTTGAGACTACGTATATAATACAATTTGTGTCGAAGGGTTCATAATGCAGGAAACAGAAGGAGAGGCAAACAGTTGCTACGCTGATAGGCAGTAGACTACTTCCGACAGGATATTCTTAAGGATAACTGAAAGTATCCATCAGTACTCGACCTAATTAACACGTGCAGCACTGCACGAAACTGTGTAAATTATACAACCGCCTGGAGTGGTTTCTGGGTAGGCATACTCGTATATAGCAATGCTGACAAAAAAAATGCGAGGTCTCCTAACGTTAAATTTAATTAGAATATCGTAATGTGAGGCGATTCTAAAAGCACTGGAAATAAACCTGCCGTGGTCTACTTCACGTCAACACAAACATCCTGCTGGAACGACAAAAAATTACATACAGCCTCCGTCACGACAGTTGGTGTAGGCTACAGCACAATATTCGAGGCGGTGCACGCTGCTTGGAAGTCAGCCACATGACTGGTAACACAACCTGCTTGGTTATGTGCCGTGTCACTGCCAATGGGAAGATCGTGTAAGAACTGAAAGGTAGTATTCTTATTTGTTTGAAAGGAACAGTTTACAAGGGTTCGGGTAATTTAAGCATTTCCAAAAAGTCAGTACTTTATGAAAATCACAACACGATTAAGACGAGCAAATAAATGTGCCAGTCTTCTGAAGCCGAGCTGCAAGCAACGAACCGACGGATACGTGTCGGGGTACATGACTTATTTACAGACTTTGAGTCTATGAAGACAGACCTGCAACTTCGCAGGATCTTTTGGAACACCCTTTGCGATACTACTACTTCTTAAGAAGTTGCTTGTCGTTTAGCTAGTCAATAATTTAACATGCAATTATGTTCCACACAACTCACTACTTCCTTACTCGAATCACATCTACAAAACCAAAACCGATTTATTTACGACCTGTGTTAATAGGCCCATTATCATCCCATCTATCTCTAGGTTTCCCAAGTGGGTTCTTCCGCTTCAAGTTCTCTGTCTAAAACATTGTACGAATTCCTCACCTGCGCGTACGTTAAGATTTCACCTACCCGGCGCATTCCATCCTCCTTGATTTGAACGCCTGCCAGTATTTCGTGAAAAGTATATTACGAAGCCCCTCATCATGTAATTTTCTAAAATTTCCTGTTATTTCGTGGATCGGGATAGACTATAGCGACTCGCTACATGCCGGACGGTCTGGGGATCGGATACCTGTGGGGACGAGATTTTCCGCACCCATGCAACCGGCTCTGGGTCCACTCAGTAGCCTGTACGATGAGCGTCGGGTCCCTTTCCCAGGGGTAAAGAGAGGCGTGGCGTTGACCACCCACCCCAATCGAGCGCCGATGTTAAAGAAAGAGTAGAGCTAGTCTATACCCCTATTAGACCTCTGGGCCTCCAGGGCCTGTTCGAGGGCGAGCTTTACCTTTATCTTCCTGTTACTTCATCTCTGTCGGGTCTAGATATTTCCCTCAGAACTTCATTGTCAAATTCCTCAATATGTGAAGATTCTTGTCTTATGGGGAATTACGCCATTCAGTCTGGTAGAAGTGCACTGCGTTTCAGAGGATCCTACTGCCTCCAATGACAAGGTAGAGAAAAATAAATTTATATCAAATCCTGAGGCTGTGAGGCCAAATTTGACATCCCTGTAAAACGGCAAGTATAAAGTATAGTTTCCTATGTTTAATCTTTAGGCACATACGTCTAAAGCAAAGATACTGTTAGAATAAAACACGGGGAAACTGGATAACATTCAAGAAACATTACCCACAAACAATGAAAGCCACTACAATTTACATTCGAAAAGACCTGATTTTCTATTTGGGTTCAGCCGTTGGGAAGCTTGAACTGTGCCTATAAGACTTAAATTTTATCTGGTTATTGAATTGGTGTCTTTAGGCGACTTTGCAACATATTCTGAAACACTGTGCTTCATGCTTCTTTTCACAAAGCGGTGTGAAAATCATGCCTACTTGGTTCCGAATACGGTTAAGTTGATGCCGTCTACCGCAGAAGCAGCAGGAAGGAAGGGCTGCGTCGCGCCGCGCGTTTTAGTCTGAGGCAGCAGCAATTACGGGCCTCTTATCTCTGATAACTGCCACAGAAAACGCTTGTAGAATAAACTCCAGCCAGCTGTGTTAGTTTGACTTCACACACAAATAGTTAAGTTTCCCCTCTACCCGCTGCGCACGTCAGTAGACTTCACTAATGAGTTGGGATTTCTCCACCTACAGCAGAAACACAGCAGACTCAAGACCCAATATGCTGTCTGCTGCACCTTTCAAATTACTTTAAAATAATAATGATGAACAAGTATCATAAACTTTAACACCACAGAAAAGTGCCACAAGGAGACGTCAGCAAATGTATCACCTCGTTTGTTACTAACTGACTGATTAACTAAATATACTTAGCCCCTGTTTTACGCATTTCTGATTTAACGCCTTTAGGCAAAATACAACCCTTATTAATTTACGCTTTCTCATTTTCGGCTTAACGCCCTTTGGCTGGCTGTGCACTATTACAATAACTCCCACATATTCCATAATTTCTTATGGGAATATCATTTTTGAATTACGTCATTTTGATGTACGCCTGCTTTTTCAGGGACAAAACTAGGGCGTAAAACAAGGGCTTGGAATACGGGCGTGATTCAGTCAACTTAATTGACAACTACGTGCGTAAGAGTTAAGGTTTCCGTGGCGGCGATGTTGAGGTTTCAGGTGTACTGCAGTGTTGTGCTGAGTAGCCGGCTTGATTCTCGACGTCGCGAAATCACCTACCGCCGTTACCTTCAGAGTTTGAGGAGTCGCAGATGATTCTTCGGTCCCCTCAAACATTGAAAATAAAGGTATTATGTTCCTTCAAACCATCGGAAATAAATAATCATGCAATTCAGCGTAAAAACCCGGAAAATCTGAAACCTCCATGCACGTAACATTTAAAGATTTCCAGGCAAACAAATGCACTAAAGTCTTTTGGGTGATGAGCCGCGTTATGGCCCAGACAAAAACTGTTACGCACACTCCTCCTGTGTTCATAATCACGATCGACCCTGATGATAGGAAGAGAGAAAATTCCCGAAATGCTGATTTATAGCTCATCCAAGACGCACCCGAAAAGACAGTTAATGAAGGGGAGAGGGACCTAACAACTGCGGATAATAATTCTGAACGATTAGTTACAAAGGAGAGGTCGTGGACTATTTGAACGTACTGTTCTGACACATGTCTGGGAGGACTGATGAGAAGGAAGAAAAACGTAAATGAAGAAAATCGGTTTCTGAGATGCGAACTGAACCAGGAAACCCCGCAGTATGAAACAGAAGTGACCTTCACTGTACTAGGCATCGTACGTTCCTGTCAGAACGTCTTGTCACATATATATTTCGATGAATTCCTGAATCAAAGAATTAAATTATCTTACAAAAAGGCTTACATTAAGTATCTATACGCATTTGGTTTTGTTAATGCGAGCTGTGAATCGGCCATCCCGAATTTTTTTGTCTCTTGTGTAGTAGCAAAGATCTTCAGGCCCGTTCGCAGACTGAATCGCGATCGTGGGCCTCGTCATGTCTGTCCTTCCGTCCTTCCACACGGTAGAAGGTGCATCCTATCAGGCAGATTTTCGTGAAGTTTCGTATTTGGGAATTTTACTTAAACACCTCAACACAGTCAATTCTGGCTGAAATAAAATAAAAATAACAGGCACTTTAGACGAAGACCTGCGAATATTTGATTTGATTGGTATTTATAATACAGAAAGACTGTTTTCTCTATAAGGTACGAACTGAGGCCTAAGAAACAAATGACGAGCTTTGTGTCGCCCTTCACGGGACAAGTACAGGAAATACGATGTCGCACTCTTCACAAGATAAGTAGAGGAAACACGATATACCCTGGTTTCCGAAAGAATTAGCCTAGAGCTAATAAGATATTCCACTTTTTATGAGAAAAGTAAAAGAACTATGACATCTCGATATTTGCGGAATAAGCACAATTTACGACGTGTGTGTGTAGGAAACACGGAACAGCCAGAGAGGCGGTATAAAAGGCTGAGCATTTGAACCCAACGACTAAAACGTAAGAAACTAGTGACTGGCTTTACATGGCATAGGAACTATTGCGGTGTAAGGGTAACAACATAAATAACAGGCACAATAATACTTCGAAGGCGTCACAACTGTTACGGTCTGCTGACATTTCCTAACTTGTTCTTACTGTTCTTATGGAAGGGGTTTAACACTTCGGCGCAAGAGAAGGTAAACTGCAAAGCTGCTTACACAGACAGGCAGAATAAATGCTGAATTGTGCAGGTCTGGTTACAGTATTCGCAGTTGGTTACAGCGGTCTTATTGGGCCATAAGGCGAAGATCGCTAGAGAGAATGACCGTCCATGTTTGTGATCTTTACGATGCCCCGCGGGAGGGGGTGTGGGGTGGTGGGAGTCCCAGGTGGCTGGAATAGCCAGAAAACATGCAAGTAAACTCCCATGTGATGCAGACTTCTATTCAAAGTTTCTCGGAAACAGAGCACGAGGCGGAAACCATTTCCGCAAAACCTTGTGTGCGACACATTTTCTTGATGCAAATGCAATTCTCACTCCAGTCACAACAGGCAAACGTCTACATAAATCTTGAGAATAATACACTTTTTGCTGCTGAACTGTACGTTTAGATGAAATAAAAGCCTTGAAAAGGGCATTTTATGTCCTGGTGCGAGTCAGGCCTTCAAGACTCACTCTAAACATCCGTGCCCATACAAGGTACAAAATTATTAGCTGATATATAAGTGGACGTCACATTCAAGTGGTAAGGACTTCTACTTCATATCCGCCATGTCCCTGGTTCGAATATTTGCCCAGAGTCAGCCTTTCCGTGGGTATTCGTTGGTTTCTCGAAACATCTAACTGTCGTAATTTACTACGAAACACACAATCGCCCCTTTCTACTTCTGTACGAATTCATCAGTTAGTACTCTGTCTGCATATTATTCAATTCTACGTAATTTAGGGAGTTAAAAAGCATCACTAAACTGAAAGTCAACTTAGATTTCACCATTGTATAAGACAGACCTTATCAGGTAGCTGTTCTCGTCCGTATGTTCTTTTGTGTGT
Organism: Coptotermes formosanus; assembly: GCA_013340265.1. NCBI lineage: Eukaryota > Metazoa > Arthropoda > Insecta > Blattodea > Rhinotermitidae > Coptotermes > Coptotermes formosanus. The sequence continues at coordinate 2,687,455 of BLKM01003593.1, read as the reverse complement.
CTGTCTGAGACAGGCAAATTTCCGCACATCCGTTGGTAACCACCTACCAAACTACATAGTACCCCAGTCTTATTCTGTTTCGCTGTAGAAACCTGAAATATCCAAACTGTCAACGTTTCCGGAAGCAGCTTTGATAACAAGAGAGTTCAAATTCTCAAAGCGGTGTTGCTTCAACGTTGACAATACTTAGTTACTGAATTTCCGTCATTTTACTTTCTTTTTATAGCAAATTATGGGTCACAGATAGAAATATCAGCCGATAACTAAGGTTGTGGAAAATTACTGGCTGATCTGGGATATTACGCTGATAGAAATGAAGACACTGTACCAGTGGGCTTGTGACTAGCACGGTACTTTGTAATCCGCCCCAGCGTCACGGTATCAAGGCCAAATCCCAAATGAAGTAATGTGGGACTGAATCCGGCCTGAAAGCCAAGAAGCTGAGGGATAAACCGGCCGAGTTAAAAATATTCTGTAGTCCAACGACGACCCATGAATACAGACGCCATTCCGCAGTATTTCTTCAGATGTAAAACAAATATGACGAAGCATGCACAATATACAACGCGTCACTTCTTCTTACAACGTTCCTCTAAGGACATTCGATGTTGATGGTTTCACCGCCTCTTTTATAATATGTTGAACATCAGCTGTATGAAGTATGTTTAATACACACAAAGTTCCAGGAATTTCACCTTCCATCTTCGAAGATTTAGACCGCTCTTGCACCATCAAGAATCTACTTTGACGAAGTTCGACGCTACATCCATTTTCTTGTTCGTGATATGAGGATGATTATAAATGAGGTTATAATGTTAACAATATTGCAAAACAGATATACGACGGAAGCAGTCGCGACCAACTTGTTCTTTGATCTTCTCCTGTTTATGTCAATGCGTCAAAAGCACCCAAGCTCAGAGTGGCACGCTAAGCCACAGAAAAGACTGACACTCTACGGGCCTCATCTTCTTGAGGACACTGCTGTTTTTACGGTAGATAAATTGACTAAATTATGAACTAGGCATACGTAACTTATACGGGATGAAAGTACAGTTACTAAGTAATATCAAGATTATTCTAATACTGAACTTCGAAACGACGACAATAAAATATGCGAAGGAAAACGCTTTTATGAGAAAATTTCACACACGTGATTCAAACTTCATGGGGCAGAGCATTCTTGAGAAACTAAGAGCCACCAAGCTAATCAAGAACTTTATGAAAGCAGTAGATTCATTACCGTGTTCACAAAATCTCGCCGCTTGACCCTATATTCAGTTCGCATACTTATATTGAAGACACCCTTTAATATTATCTTCCGTTTAGCGTCTAGGTATTCCAGGTGGTGTCTTTCCTTCAGATTTCCCACGTAACATTCTGCATATATCGTATTTCCCGCTTCATAGGACGACCTTAGAATTATCATGGTATATTTGCAGATTTACTACAACCAGACTGTGTTTGCACATACGATGATTTTAGTGTCCTCTCTTCAGGAACAAAAATGCTCCTTATGAGGTGGGAAATAAGGCATGTTTCATCTTCTCACGGCATGCTACACATCCCATGCTTCTCATTAACAAAATAACAGATATGCATGCATAACAACATGAATATATTCCGCATCTTAAAATTTGGCATACCTACCGAGCTTCATGTTTCGTTTCACTTCTTCGTGAAAGTTATTAAACCAATACGGATTTCACACCCACTGATACGTACCACGTAAACTCTTAGAAGTTTGGCGTATGTAGGATAAATATTAATGAGTTTTCTTAGCGCAAATATTGACATTACTCCTATGAGAGTCGAACAATCAACCGTTTGTACAAATATCATAGTAAATCCGACGCACGCTTACACAGAACAGGAAAACGATATAAATTAGGGCTGTTCACATTTTGCTCCAAAATGTAGGTTATTTCTCAATCGAGGGCCCGGGTTGCTCATTTGCAGATAGTATTTACAGTTACATCATATGGAAATGGTTCGTAAAAGTATGGTGGAGATTCAGTCGCTTGTTATTTAGCAACCAGATAAGGAACAAAGGCGAAACGAGTGGCACGTGGTAGATAATCCTGTATGGCTTCAGTTTTGCAAGGGAAAAGATGCAATGCGAGCAGTGACGGTCACAAGACGAGGAGAGAATCTGGGCGACTGTTTTGGTACGAAGTTTCCAGTGCAAGGAGAGGTTCTGATCGTGTTCCTGACGGCACAATGAAGTCACAGATTCGTATGCTACATGAATAGCATCGCCGCGCGTTTAATGTACCACTACCACGCGAAAACATTATTCGCTAGTGGGATAGCAGTTAAAAGAAACAGGAGATTACGTGGACCAGAAACGTCCAAGAAAATCACACACCAAAGAATTCCATGCGTATAGCAGGATTAATTCCGCGAAGTCTCCAGCTTCAGGCTCGGGCAACGTTAGCGAGCATACACTGACCTCGCAAGTCGACAGAGTGCGCGAAATCATGTGCGCGTAGGTCACTGTGTTTCTGCAATCAGAGCGGTGGAGGAGCTGGTATTTGTTTGGTTTCGTAGTAGCTACTGTAACTGCAGTTCGGAGGACAGCAAGGTTATTGAGACTCGCGCTTAAAGGTTGTCTTGCAAAATGATGGGGACGTTGTGTATGTAATCCTGCTATGAATGCACAAACCAATTATGGACTGGTAGGAAAATGTTTACACAGTATCAAAGAAACATCAGTTTTACTGAAAACAAGGTTCAACATTTGTAAGTACACTGGACGTACTTACGATAATGGCAAAATACGTGACTTCGCCGCATACATCCTCCATGAGACAATGTTGAGCAGTTCTTATTGCCGACAGAGTTCAGTGATAAGGCCACGTCTCACATATCACAATATCTGGACGTGCAGTCTTGCATCTTGTACAGCCACACGCTTTTGTTTATCACTGGTGCGACAGCTCGACACACACAACACACAACAAACACACGAGACGAACATCCATGCCACTGGCAGGACTCGAACCCACAATCCCAGCATGCGTACGGCCGCAGAACAACGCCTTAGACCGCACGGCCACCGGGATACATACGAAGACACGTACCGCTTAAACTAACGGACAGGGTATGCTGCTGCATCTGTAACTGCAGATGTTCTCTGTGACGCGCGGCAGGTATTGCAGTACTTTTAACTACAGGGCTGCCGAGCGACAAAAGAAGCACAGACCCACTGAAACTAATGAATACAGAGGAAAAGCTACGAGAGTTTCACTTGACGTTGTTTTATCTTTCTACTATGCCTGGTTGCCAACTAACTAACTAACTAACTAACTAACTAACTAACTAACTAACTAACTAACTAACTAACTCCATGGAGCAGAGGCCTTCTTGAGAAGCTAACAGTTTCTCAGCTAGTCAAGAAATTAACCGCATTTTATGGAACCCGAAGGTTCATTACCGCATTCACAAGAGCCCGCCACCTGTCCCTATCCTGAGCCACCTCAATCCAGTTCATGGCCCCCCATCCCACCTGCCGAAGATCCGTCTTAATATTATCCTCCCACCTACGCCTGGGTCTCCCAACTGGTCGCCTTCCCTCAGGTCTCCCCACCAAAATCCGGTATGGACCTCTCTCCTCCCCCAAACGTGCCACATGCCCCGCCCATCTCATTCTTCTCGATTTGATTACCCGAATAATATTTGGTGATGAGTACAGGTCATTAAGTTCCTCGTTATGTAGTCTTCTCCACTCCCCTGTCGCCTTGTCCCTCTTAGGCCCAAATATCCTCCTCAGCACCCTATTCTCGAACACTCTCAGTCTTTGTTCCTCCCTCAGTGTGAGAGACCAAGTTTCACACCCATACAAAACAACAGATAAAATTATAATACTGTATACCCTAATCTTTGTGTTTTTGGATAGCAACGTGGAAGACAAACGATTCTGCACCGAATGATAGCAAGCATTCCCCGACTTCAATCTGATCTTAATTTCTTCATGAATGGAGTTTCGATTCGTTAGGGTTGCTCCCAAATATTTGAATTCTTCCACCCTTTCAAAGGATTTATTATCTATCTTTATGTTGTAACTGTGTCCTGCATTCTGATTTCGAGACATGACCATGTACTTAGTGTTCTCAGCATTTACTTGTAGACCAGTCTCCTTACTAGCAATCATTAGATCTTCTGCATTTTTCTTCATACTATGTATGTTTCCGCCCAGTATATTAACATCATCAGCATAAACCACAAGCTGATGTGTACCATCCAATCTCAAGCCCTCCTGGTTTGCCTGAACCCTCCTAATGGCATATTCTAAAGCAAAGTTGAAAAGCAATGGCGACAGAGCATCTCCTTGTTTCAAGCCATTCTTAATAGGAAATGTGTCAGATAGATGTTTGCCTATCCGAACTCTGCTATATGTTTCACTTAGGCACATTTTTATTAACCTTAATAGTTTCATGGGGATACCGAACTCAATGAGAATATTATAAAATACCTCCCTCCTAACTGAGTCATAGGCTTTCTTGAAGTCTATAAATAGCTGATGCACTGCCTCATTGTATTCCCATTTTTTCTTAAGTATTTGACGAATGCTGAATATATGATCAGTAGTTGACCTGTTACGTCGAAATGCACACTGATGATCCCACTAATTTCCTCTGCATATGGAGTTAACCTTGACAAAAGAATGTTGGATAGAATTTTGTACGTAGTCGACAAAAGTGATATGCCTCGATAGTTACTACAATCTGTTTTACCACCCTTCTTATAAATAGGCACAATGACTGACTCCTTCCATCCCGCAGGCAATTCCTCCTTATTCCAAATAGAAATAATAAGTTTATGGCTCTCAGACCGGATTATCCTACCGCCTGCTTTAATCAATTTTGCTGGAATATGATCAATACCTGGTGATCTGTGTCTTTTTAGCTTTTCAATAGCCATCTCAACCTCAAAGGCACTGGGCTCAGGCACTAGCGGCTCTGCCGTGTGTACTTCAGTCTGCCTAACATCATTAACCCCATGTATATTCAACAGCTGGGAGAAATGAGTCCTCCACCTAGCCAAAATACTGTGGGAGATGGCAACCAGGTCACCCTTCTCATCCTTTAGTACATTAATTCTAGGCTGGTACCCCCTCTTAAACTCATTGACACCCCTATACAAGTCTCTGATATTCTTGTTCTTACTGTTTGTTTGAAGTTCACTAATTTTGGCTTGCAGATATTCCTTCTTTTTGTTCCTGAAATGTCTACTAGCTTCACGTCTTACGTTGTGCATATTATCTCCATTTCCTTGGTTTGGATTCTGTAACCACTGAATTTTAGCCTGCTTACTTTTATCTAAAAATTCTGCACATTCTGCATCAAACCATGGTTTATGCTGCTTCCGTTCGTGCAGACCTAGACTCTCTTGAGCCGAGATTTTCATATTCTCTTTAATGTTTTCCCGAGCCCTATTTATGTCCTCACTAACATTTAAGTTTTCCAAAGCTGCAAACCTGTTTGAGATCTTCAGCTGATACTGTTTCCTAACCTCTAGTTCACTTAGCTTCTTGAGATTAAATCTCTCTGCATAAAACTTTGTGCTGCTTGTTTACTTACTACCAGTCTTTCCCTAACTTTTGCAACCACCAGATAGTGATCAGTATCACAGTCAGCTCCCCTGAAAGATCGCACATCGAGTATACTTGAATGCCATCTCCTATCTATCAATATGTGATCGATCTGATTGTGAGTCTTCCCATTCTGAGAGGTCCAGGTGTATTTATGGATGTTTCGGTGCGGAAACATAGTGCTCTTAACAACTAGATTCTTTGATGTGGCAAAGTTTACTACTCTAACACCATTATCGTTGCTATCCTTATGTAAACTCTCATTCCCAATAGTCGGTTTGAAAATATCCTCTCTCCCCACTTTTGCATTAAAATCTCCTAACAGAATTTTCATATGGTACTTAGGAAAATGATCAAAACCCCCTTTCTAATTCCTCACAGAATCTGTCCTTTGAGTCATCACCTTTCTCTTCTGTTGGTGCATGCGCATTCAGAACAATGATATTACACCAGCGGCCTCTCAGCACTATGTATGACATCCTAGCACTAACAAACTCCACTCTCTTGATTGCTGATACTATTCTCTGGTGCACAAAAAAAACCTGTTCCCAATTGATGATTTTCCTGCCCTTTGCCATAGAAGAAGATATACCCCGTGGCTCTTACAGTCCCTTCTTTGTCCCACCTAACCTCCTGTACACCCACTAAATCTAACTTATATTTAGCTAATTCCCTGGCCACTGTCATAAGTGACCCTGACCTATACAGGCTCCTCACATTCCATGTTCCAAAACTCATGTCCTTTTTCCGTAGCTGGGGTCGTACCAAAGAATCAGTCCAGGTCCGAGGCATTGTGTAATGGTTCGTAACATCACAATTTTTTACGGTGAGGAGTTGTTAGCACCTTGCCCAACCCCCAAGCTGGAGGACCACTGCTTGTCGGCTGTCCGCGACTGCTTATTCAATGTATTCGCAGCTACCCTCCGTAACTGGAGGCCATTCCTCCATCCGCAACCTGAGGACGCGCCATGCCGTGGTGACAGGGACCCACTTAACAAATAACAGTCGACTCAAACTCCTCCAGGACTTCACCGACAAACTCTGTGTTTTATAACAATATGAAGAATAACTACTTTAAAAATGGTTATATTTTTGTTCTTCGTACAGTCTTAGCCAAAGTCAATTACCATATTCACAAAATAATAATTACTGGTTGTTTAACTACCCAGTCCAACATGAACAGATTTTATAGTGTGAAATAAAATGTCTAGATTACCAAGAATGTTGAAAGGAGACGGAATAAAGAGCAATCCGATGGATCCATCACCTTCACATCTCCTTCGAGTTGTTCCGCTTTGCCATCCAGCGTATTTCCTGATGTTTACCACCACTGTTCCGTCATTTTGGTCACACAAATACTGACGAATAGAACTATGTAATAAACTTCGCCAGGGACAAGCGCTTTGGGTTACTCGACTCAGATAAGAGGAGCTGGAGAGGAATATAACTCTAAGCAGATAGTGAAGATGCCTTGAGCAACGTATTCCTCGCCATCTATGGGACATCTTTACGTGGCGTCCGTACAAGTAAGAGCTGCAATAAGGGAGAATTATCCTGTTTTAAGACACTATGCGTATCCTGGCATAACGTGTGGAAATACTGAGAAAACTACGGTAAATCAAAGGACAGGTAGGAGGCAACAGGGAAAAAATGAAACAGAACACCTCTCGATAACGAGTCTGTAACATTACAGTTACTATAAACTTTCCAGTAAATCGTGTTAACAAAAATGTGAGAATTGCTTCAGAAAATAAACAACCCCATATAATTTATTCATATATTGCTTCTAGGAGTAGTAGACAGAATATAATTTAGCAGCTCATCCATCCCTACACGGCTGAATAAATAGGAGAAATATCTACAATCTTCAAATTTTGTTATTCAAAACGGAAATTTGTATCTGCTACGTGATGCCTTCATTTCTTCCTCGCGCTGCAACTTATACTACCGACGTGGAGAACGCCATTTCGCCTTTCTCATCAACTACGCATAGTACCCAAGTTTCGGTTGTCAGTTTTTTAGAGCGGCGACTGTATGTAAGTTTTATGGAACTTTCAAACCCAGTTGCTTCTTTATTTGTTTGTCGTAGTAGGCTGCTAACTGTTTTGGAAGTGAAGCTTGGTAATTACATGGACTTACTTTCGAAAGGCATAATTACAGAAAGTCAGAAAACTAAAACATCTCTGGCATGTCAATTTTCAAGGTTCTGCTTCTCACCATGAAACTTTTTTAAAACAGTGATGTACTTCATTTTGTAACTGTACAAAATAATACGTTCAGAGGTTCTTATACGAACATCGTAATTAATGCAAAAAGTAAAGACCTTAGTGATAAGCCCACAGTAGCCCAGCCTGTCAATGGTCCCTTTTCCACAAAACACTTCACCTATCTATCCTGAACCAGTTTAGTCCAGCTGACACAACATTTCTTTAAGATACGATACACTGTCTTCATATACCACGTAACATACATTATTAAAGCATGTTACCCTCCCACCTACGAATTGTTTTCGTAAGCCCTAGTTCCTGTCACTTTTTCAGAACAATGTTGGCCTTTAACTGCCGTACGTCCACACTATTTCAACATTCCTAGATTTATTTAGTAATATCCATGATAAAAGGTGCCTATTATGACCCCTTCTTTATGCATCTTTTATATTCTCCTGTCACTTGTGTTCTCTTGGGTCCAGTTACATCCCCCAGCACTTTGCTCTTGCAAATCCTCATACTACATTATTCTCTAATTGTAAGACACCAGGTTTCGTACGTAACAAATAAACACAGCAAACAAATTTCAAGCCCGAAAAGGCCCAGAAACTAAAACGCAAAATTCCGCCAAAGAGACTGCCCAATTTCGTGCTAAAACAACGTATTCAGCTGGAGGATTTCGTCATTACCTTGAGTCCTTCTAGACAGTCAGCACTCTCCGCAGGTAACAGAATGTCGGCATGTAAACTGGGCTATCTCCCCAGTAGCAGAACCAAGGTGACTGAACACCGCTAACACCAATACCAGCCACAGGACACGTCAGCTTCATTCACCTTTCACTCTTCCAACCTAGCCTCTTTTCCAAGGATCCATAATGTTATCCTCCTAAATCCTTATCATACATATATGTAGCTGTTGACCGACAAGCCTTCCCATAAAACTGAGTATTAGCAGCAAATGACTCTCCCATCCTAACTACATAACCAGCCCATTCAAACCCTTTATAATTCACCGTCCTTAACTACATTAAGCGATCTGTAAACCCTCTTAACTTCTTATGTTGGATAATCCTCAATCTTCAAGTCTGGCTTGATTCTACTTCAGGTGACTGAATCAATCTGACTTTTATTAAAATAAATCACCATCAGTTTCCAGTATCCAAGATTAACCAGCACGTGCAAGTTGTGACATCCCTCACCTTAGGACTAGAGGTAGAGAAGACCTCAGACCTTGCTCTTTAGCTGAATTTGCACAGGAAACATAGAAAAGCACCAAGCACGTCCGTAAGGATTATAAAAAGGGAGGAAGGGAGAAGAAAGGGGTTTGAGGATTCTGATTTCGAAATCGTCCATGTGAATATAAACGTCAGCTCGTTCGTTGGCGGCTGCTTAGGAGTCTATACACATAACAGTGCGGTTCACATTAACTTCTCTCCCCTAACCGTACGCCAGCCTACTCAACTGTAATAATACTGGCTTGGATCTGGTTGGTCAAGATAAGACTCGTCTTCTTCCTCTTCGTATTTCATCAAAGAGTATCGTTACAAATAACAGCCTTTTCCAGCACAACAGCAACATCATCTCTTCTGTTAGGTTTTTAACGCAGTAACTGCAGAGTTAACTTCTGTAAGACTGGAAGCTACATAGCTATCACGCGAATGCAAGCCTCATAAATAATGCTCGGAAATGAGGGACAATCTCCTCGTTACAATTCAGCAGAAAGCTTCCCCAAAGGCGTCCACACTGATTCAAAAGCTACTTTCACGACAGCAAAATAAATTAGAAGCTATTAGCTTCAGATTCATTCTCATCATGGAATTATGTCTTTTTTGCATACAGTTTTATTTATTTATTTATTTATTTATTTATTTACTTACTTATTCATTCATTCATTCATTTACTCTTGGTTCTTCGACGGCGCTTTCAGTTGATAACAATACAACGCAGGAAAACAGAAGAATCGGAAAAAATAAATAAATTGGAAAGGATGTGGAAGGAAACGGTCCTGGTCTGTAATGCGGCATATGCCTGAAGATGCTGCAAGCTCTCTCCCCCTCAAAAAAAATTAATTGGGAGTTCCAGAATAAAGCCATGTACGAGGACGGTTAGTTGGAGAACACATCGAAGAAACTAGCTTTAGGCAACAGACTACATGCAACCAGTCTGATGAAACAAGTTTCACATTTTGCCACACGCTAATGGAACTTGCTCCAAACCATCCTGACAAGTCGCGTGAAATCACGGTTGCGACATTTTATAAAAAAGAAATTGCTTGAAACTCTGTATAAATTTTGTCTTTGTCATATCGGGAATAAGAGCGCCACTTTCATGCAACTGTAGTTTCACGCTGCGCGGAACTAACTGCTTGAAACAAGTTTTCTCTTTGTACGCGACGCCTTAACATTAACTGGAGAACTCACGCCTGACGTCACGCAGAATTTCGTGTTGTACTAGGAATTAACGCACACCACAAAATCTGCCACGTTTACTGAATAGAGTTTCGTAACATTAAGCTCTGAAGGGATAATTCGTCGATACAAGATCCTCCCGTACAGTACACAGCAGTTCTATAGTAAATAGCAAACTTAAAATGCCGATCAGAAACCCACCTGGTCAAGCCCAAATTGGAGTAGCGGCGTAAACCGAGCCGCGTAATGTATTACAACGAGGAGCGCAAAATCACCCGAAGGGCGGATTTATTACGACGAAGCTTATAGCATCAGGCTGCAAAGAAGCGGAATGATTCCTAAAGTATGACGACTGCTGCGTAAAGCAAGTGTGAGCACCTACCAATTATGCAGTTTTTAATGCCGAATAAAATATTTTCTGCTGTATTTTTAACACATGAAGGGTGCTGCCATTATAAAAGACGACGTCATAAAGAAATTAATGGGGCGTTTCTGATTAATAATATAATTTACTGCTAAGCAGTATATATGACTCTTACAATTTCGGAATTACTACACATGGATGTGTTATGTTCGTAAAATGTGTTCCATCCAGCATTAGTAAAAATACTTCTCACAACATTAAAATAAATGTTTCTCTTGTAGTGAAGTATGTTAGACTTTCTAAACGGTAAACAAATCAACCTGCAAAAAGAAAGAGTAAAGTGTTTCATTTAATGTGGTTGTAAATTGATACGAGCACAGAGGAACGGTGGTGGATGAGTAAGGGGCACTCGTGGGATGAAAATGTCAGGAGATAACCCAAGTACTCGAAGAAAAATTTTGTTCTGGTGCCACTGTGCCCACAAAAATACTATGCGGACTGGTCTGGGACTTTTTGTACTTCACTGCCATCTTAAGCCACACAACAACTCATACATAGTGACAGAAAACTTCCTCCTACACATACACGCCCATTATAGTATCAATCATGTCCTTATATTGCTTAAGCCAATTGTCCTCTATCCGACAAGCTGGCATAGTCACTCCAGAGAAACCTCTCACCCCCGCCTAAAACACATCCAAATAGTTTCCAAAGTACTCCATCCGTATGCTGCCTTGATACATCTTCCGACGTGCTCTGCGCATAAAGTCCAAATAATCGGGCATTGATATGCCCTTAGAGGAAGAAACCACGTAGCAAACCACGTGCACCAGAAACCACAAAGTTGCCTGGAGCTTAGGCCGTGGCCACAGTGTGAAACTGGGGAAAAAGTAGCCAGACGCTGGGTATGTGACAAGGCACAATCCGCTGTATCAACGCCAAACGGTGGCGAGTCCATTCCCAAATTGCGGCACTCTCGTCTGATTCCGTTAAGCGAGGTAACATTGTGTCCTGTGCATTGCACTGACGCCATCTGTCCGTATCAGTCTGGTGTATTCTGTACATCCGGACATTTGTTCGCAGAATGTCATGCATTACTCTATACCACATCGATCGAACTCTGTCGGGTAAGACTGCGCTACTGAAATTATTCCACACCACTGACCAGTCCACTGCTGAGCGAAACGTCATTACTCGCATCCGCGGCGCCTCCTTCTCAGACCTGGCCATGTTATGCAAGCTGACATACATCCTCTTCTTGAAGATTTTACCAGACTCCTCCATCCTTTGGGGCGCAATGTACGCCCATGCTTGAAAATATGTGCTCAGAAACTCCAGGTGCCGTGGGATTCCCGTAATATGTAGCGGGTTTGCCATAGGGAAGCGAGAAGTCCAAAACTCTATCCACCGTGCAGTCAGTGATCCACTCATGTCCGCCTGGGATCGACATCGCATCAAAAACAGGCCGAGGCACTTGGTCGCGACATCCACCAAGCCCAAACCGCCCGCAGTTGCCTCGCATGGTATGGTGGACAGAGGCACCCGAAATACCGACCCGTGCAAAATGTACCATAGTACTGCAGTACCTGCCGTGTCTGCTCCTGTGTTGCCGGAAATATTTGCGCCACATGCCATATTTTGGACAAGATAAATGTATGCACGTATTTCATGCGTTGCTGGAGGCACAGGTCTCGGCTGTATGTCTCTCTTACCACCGACTTAACCTTACAGGCAGCCATCGACCATATTAGATGATGTGACTCACCTACTGTGCTCACGAAGCGGACCCCCAAGTATTGTAATATCCTGATGATACGGAATCTCCACACCACATATCGAGGTACCCCACGCTCCGACAGCCAAGGCTTTGGATTTCCGTAGATTTAGTCGAGCTCCTGTTGCCCTCTCATATGTCCCGACAATCTCAAGCGCCACTTTGATCTCCTGTCCATCTGACAAGAGTAAAATAAGGTCATCCGCAGACGCCTTGCTCCCCGTTGCCGCATCGTATACCTGACAGGGGTCGACCTAGCATGCAGAGCAATGGGTTCATTGCCAAAATAAACAGTAGCATTCACCTTGTCGAATGGAGCTTCGAACAGCGAAAGGCCGCGAACGAAACCCATTTACCTGTTCCGAGGAGACCGCCTGTATGATCCGAAGCAAGTCGTCCGGGTGTCCGTATGCCTCCAGTATACGGGAGAGGTACCGATAAGAAATTTTATCAAAAGCGGCTTCAAAGTCTAAGGATAGGGTGCATAATGGGCTCTTCTTGAATTGTGCGTTTGTTAACGCACCACATACTACTGCTATCGCATCAATGATTGTTCTGCCTGGCACCCCACAATATTAACCGGGGTGTACGTCGCGTACGGTTTGCCAAAATGCGCGCCAAAAGCTTGTAGTCTGTATTCAGAAGAGTGATCGGTCTATATTCCCCCGCCTCTATCGACGACTCTTTCATTGGAAGACACATCACTAGGCCGGTTTTTTGTACTGCAGTTATTTTGGCTTCTTGAAACATCTGATTGTACAGTGGCAACAGGTCATCCTTGATGACCCCCGAGTACGTTTTGCAAAATCCTAGACTAATGCCGTCCCAGCCCGGGGATTTATTTGAAGCCCCTTGTCTCAGAGCCATGTATAACTCCACGTCCGTGGTAGTGCACTGAAGAGCAAAGGAGCTTCTCGTAAGTTTATCTCTGGTTTTATCACACTAGGTTTGCTTGCCTTTACGATCACCCTGTATACATATCCATGAATTGCAAGCGATATGGATCCCGTCCTGCTACTGAATATTGCATGCATAGGCCGTACAGATTCCTCACACGAGTTCTCCGCCAAGTGATATACACAGAAGCGCTAGATGTATGCCTGCCAGCATTTGGCAGTGCTTCAGAACGCACGTTTGTCCTTCTATGAACTGCCGCGGGGTTTTCGACCTTGAGTAATCTCATATACCTAGAGTCTATGGAGTATGTTCACACCAAAGGGATATGTTTCCGTATTCTTTGTCCAAAAACAAAAATACACTTATGAGTAATCCGCATATTAAACATTTATATCGCACACGCAATTTTTGTTGGATAATCTTGTGGGTATAGTCGTAGATTGGAAGGGCAAGGTATATTAAAATAGATCTAGTCATGCACTGAATTAATGTGATTTAGGGCAGGATCCATTAGTGGGCCTTTTATGAATATAGTAGTGAATGTTCGGCTGCCGTAGTACTGTCAGTTTCTTTTCATATAATAATGCATTTCCTCCTTATTTTTAGCTTCGATTTGTTGTAATAATGTAATTTATTTTTGTATGATTGTACTTTCGTTTCTACTTGTCCCTTTTCTGTGTTAGAATGACTTGTAAATATATTTAAATTTGGATAATTGTTCTGTGGTTGATTTCTGACACAACATGGCTGTCGGTGTCGTGTCGTGTTTTCCCAAACCGACGAGATGAGAGTTTCTTATGAAATTTTAGCTGGAAATGCTGAAGAAAAAAATACCACTTCAGTAAGATAAGGGTAAAGTGGATTAAATAAGCAGAGTGCGGGTGTGGAATGGAATCATCCGGCTCGGGATAGGACCTACTGATGGGGCCTTTTGAATACGGTAATGAGCCTTGGGTGGAGCCCCTCAAAGGCTCCTCTGCTTCGTGCTGTTATTTAGTTAGCTAGCCAGTATTTTGACAGGCAAAATATCCGTTGAATATTCACCGAGAATATGTGACAGTTCCAAACCGTAACTACGGTATGCGTAGATAATCCTTCCATTGACCTACCACTGTACATCACACACCGTGAGGGATGTGTTCAAATCACGACTTAACTGAATATGCATGCTGTATAATTCTCTTCCACAAACGCTGAGTCTACCACGTCGACGGATGAGTGGGCATCTATCACTGCTGTTTATTGCTGCCATCTTATATTCCTACCTTTAAATATTACCAGTGATTAACCCTTTAAAGACGAAACGCATTCTGTCTAATATACTCAGGGCGTACCGCGCAGTAAACACTCTCCACCTCAGTTTAAAAAAGCAGTCATTTATTGACGTGTCAGGTAAAAGTTGCAGCTTCTTCCCAGGTAAGTACAAAACACACAAACGCAATGTCAGCACCATGGAGAATTGACTAAAGTTAAGCCTGGTGGTACGTAAAGTTACCGCTAGGCTTTAAAAGGTTAATGCTACTGCATAAAACAAACCTACGTAAACAGTCACAAACCGTATACTATAGTAAGAAAAGGTAATTCGAAAAAAAAATGTACTTCTGGGTATTACTTTACCAGGGCGCCTGTAAATTATTTCACGTGTCCGGATTGTATAAATATTAGCTTTTCATTTGATAAGAACATTTAAAGCACAGAGGATTTGTTTCGTTTGTGGTTGTTTGAAATTGTATACCCCTGATGTGTCGGTAGCGATGTGGAAACCGTTTCACCCTGACCGAACAAAACTCCCTCCTGCCGTGGCCCTAACTGCGAGCAACGTTAAATATTCTGTACATGCCGTCTGTTCTGACTACGGTATGTTATTTCGCCCGCACTTGACAAGCGCCTATCCAAGTCTATCTTCCGTAATCCACTGGAATACTTTTGCTGTGTAGAGTATATAGTATGCGTGGTTGAATTTCGATCTTTGGAAGTGCAGCCTCTGCACAGAGAAGATAAAACCCTCTGTAGTATACAGCATTTACTTCCGAAACCCCTACCGTATCTCCTACAACGCCCCTCCCTTTCGCCCGTGACGTTCACTGCATGCTGATTAACAGGTCCTTTTCAACTGATTCCTATTATTCAAGACATGTACTAACTGCAACTAGGTTGGAATTCCATTGTGGACAAAACGTCTATATTCCACTCAAGTCTGTCTATTACACTAGAGAGCGGCAATGTATTTAATTATTGCCCAGACTGTCAGTCCTCTTCAGTCTTTCTTTTTCTGACGTCTTTCTACCTATTCATTGTAGCTGTAGAGGGTTATTGTTACACTTGATCAAACTCAATGACACACAAACTCGGTAGGACTCCTCTGGACGAGGGATCGGCGCGTCGGACAGACCTCTACCTGACAAGACACAATACTCACAAGAGACAGACATCCATGTCCCCGGGGGGATTCGAACCCGCAATCCCAGCAAACGAGGGGCCGCACACCCACGCCTTAGACCGCACGGCCACCGGCGTCGGCCAGTCCACTTCAATATCAGAATATAATACAGAGTGTTTCAGAAAATGTGTAGGTCTACCATTTTTCCGATCAGAATATCTCCGTCTTCAACAGACGCGAACTTGACTTTAGGAAACAATGGTAACTACCAAATGCGACCTCCTGAATTTATCCTATTTCTTTACGGTTTATTTAACGACGCTGTCAGAACTCAAACTATGTAGCGTCAAATGATACAATGCATAACGACTTGTAAGGTATATGCAGGCAGGTGGTTATGGTTGAATTATGATACTGCTCCCACATTTGCATGGCGGGCACAGTGAGCAGGAAAAGCTTCAGTCAGAAGAGCTGGTCCTTGGCAGAAGCTGGCAATTTGAGACCACCCCGAATGGGAGCAAGGAGTTTCTGTCCAATTGCCACTACACTTGATACCCACAAATTGCCATCAACTTGTACCCAGTACAGATTGCTTCATGTTGCTTTATCAACTGCAGAGGCGGCTTCAAATGGGAAGGGTGGACAAGTGATCGCGATTTGTGAGAAAAGAATTGAACAGCTTCAAATTACTGGTCTTAATATTGGACATCCCTGTTGGTGTACCAAATCACAAAATGTGTCTTTATTTAACTATCATTCACACACGCTATTTTGTACACGTTATCTTGGCGACTAGTTCCGCCTCTGAAAATGGGCCATCAGGCCACTAACAAGAAGAGTAAAAATTGAAAACTCTGTGTAATATATGAAGGAGATCTCCATCCTATGATGTATAAAGTTTTCCATTTTTATTGCTCGTGTTAATGGCCTGATGATGGCTAATTTTCGCAGCCGAATTAGTCGCCAAGATAGAGTGTACAAAATAGCTTGTTGTGTGCGATTCATAGTTAAATGAACACGCACTTTGTGATCCAAATTACTAGTCCTGTTTTTACCTTGAGATATCTGCCGAATAAGTTATCTGCCTGAGAAGTATGTAACCCTGCTGGTATTCGAATCCGATGGCTTCCAACGGCAAGTCTTAGAGCCGTCATGGTTATGTCAAATTGCTCGGTGAATGCGTAGTCCATGTGTAGGTCTGTTACCTCCAGTGGAACGACAGCCGTAAGTGACGGATTGAGAAGGCTGTCAAAGGAAGCAATCGTGGCCTACTGTCAGGCATTACCCTAACGTTCGCCTGGTGTACCTGAGGTAAGCCACTAATATCATCGGGCACAGTAGCCTGTCGTGTGGAGCAGTTTCGAGCCCGGAACCTCCGAAATGGTGGAGGATGGGCAACATTCGGTCGCATTTCAGTGAGATTCCAAATTAGATCCGGTGTCCTCCAGAGATTCGCACCTGAATTCTTCGAAATAGAGGAAGGAAACGAAGTTTGATTCCATTAGAGAAAAATATCTGCAGCAATATGTACCAAGTTCTAAATACGTAACTGCACTAGGCGTTTGGTTTTCATGCACGATCAAGTTAGTTCGGAACTGCTTTCGAATTTTTCGATTTTTTTACTGATAAAACATCTGTTGGCTCGAATAATGGGCAAATTACAGCCTTACTTATTTGAATTTGTTTCCGGGTAACTTCTCTGACCCGCAGACTCACTAGTTTCTCGTATATTCTGCTGTTCTAAACTTTCCCAATTTTGTAGCCCAAATGTTCTTTACCGCCAACAAAGAAAGAACTCCACTGCCGTAGCTGTCTATAATCCAGTCGGATTCACTGTACTGCAGTTTGTTTTCCTAAGATTCATTTAAATATAATCATACCATCAGCTTATTTTTTACCTGTGTGACCTTTTCTCATTAGTATTTCAGGTCAGAATCGCGTATGTTCCCCGCCCCCTCCCATCTACCCTGCTGTTTACTTCATCGCCGTAACTTCCCGTGTGCGGTTTGAAGGCTTCAGTGCGGCTTTCTCTCAGCCGTTGATAAACATCCATCAGTCTGTACGGCCTCACATCGCAGAAGATAATATTGATGACGCCATCAGCTGTCCCGTATTCAGGTCCGCGAGTCCCGTGTTAATGTGGGACTATGCGCCGCTGGGCGGACGACGTCAACTGCTGCCTAGCGCCTGGTGACAGCGCGCTGTACCGTCCTCAGTTCCATATTAGAACGTCTGTGTATATTAAAACGTAATAATATATGTATAAATGTCGCTATCGTCTTTTCTATCGCGTCCAAAGTTATTATGAAATTTACTTCCTACACCTGCGGCTATGTACGGTAGCAAGTACGATTTACGTCCTCGTACCTGTCTTGTTAATTTGAGCATTATTCCTGCTTTAGAACGTGACCTGCTGTGTGCCTGTATTGTAATGCTGACAACGAAAGCAATCATATCCCGGGAAAAGAAAAGGTACGTCTGTCTGCATAATGTAAATATGTAAAGATTTATGATTCGACATGCGCAGTGAGGTAGGCGCATATAGCCACCGATGCTGACGCGCCTTTAACACCAAATACATGCACGGTGGACCCGTGTGCCCCGCTTGTCACTTTAATTCGCTTCAGCAGAAGAACAAGCAAGTAAGAGGCAGCTGCTGTGCGAAATTTGAGGTTCTCACAGCGGTGTTGCTGAAGACTCAAGTCTTCTGGAATTTGACGCTGTGTCGCTGGGGCGAGTTTTCTCCACCTTCGTGAAAAGGACCAGAGCCATTTATGACGGAGAGAGCCTCCTTGATGAGTTGGAGCTCATTAAAGCCATTTTCAGAGAAAGGACACATCCAGAAACAAATACGTCGAGCCGTCACTCCACTTGCGAGGACTGCTAGACCCAGTGAGAAATCATCGTCGGTCGCATTCCTGCTGTAGGCCCTGACGACCTTCAACCGCACTGACAGAATGCCGTCCGTGTACAGTATTAAAAATTGCCACCGAGGACAATATACGGCCTTCTTCGTCCAGTAAAAGACGACTTGTGTGTATACAGCATCCTGTGCGGCGAGTGTCGTCATATCTACGTTGGACAGACTGGCCGTACGTTGAGACCATGGCGGGACAAATGTCACACATGGCTCGCACAATCCGACAAGTCGGCGGCAGCATACGTAAGCACAGATTCAACCACAACCATCACATCCAAATCCAGGACGTCAAAAGCCTCTCCACCAAACGTCGTTACGCGGACCGGCTCGTTTATTTAAGACGGCCAGGTTATTTTTCTTGGACTGCTGGACCCTAAAAATAAAGTCACCATCATATTCCGAAACGTCAGGAACTGTTCGCCCAACGATACAGAATCATATTCCACAAGACTTGAGTCTTCAGGAAACTACTAAATTACAAACAGACTTTCTTCAAATGCTGGTATAGCAGCAATAGACGCGTTGTGGTACATTTAGCCACATGCTGGCCTCGATCTTCCTTTTCTACATTCTGTGTAAGAAGATCAATTTCCGCAAGGCAGTCCATTGCTGTCAACGGACTTTAGATTACTTAATGGCGCTGGTTCACCTCATGATGTTGTGTAGTTTCAAAAGAACGGAAAGTTTAAGAACGTTGTTTCAACTGCAAAAGATACATGGCGTAGAGATGGAAGGTAATTTAACGATGCTATTTTGGGTATATAACGCAGAATGAGAAGCTGCCATGATCATCGCTACGGAATATCACAGAATGTGAAACGAGGTAGCCGGAACCTGTTACAGTACAGTAGGTTCCAACCAGGTACCTAATCAATGAATGTGTAATGTACTGCACCTATATTAACTGCCTGGGCAACAGGAGACCTTGTAATAATAGCGTGCTTCAAAGACACTGTAGAGTGAGGGAAACACATAAGAATTGTCTGTTCCTTACTTTACTGATTCTGTGCTCATTTAAAGACGCTATTCCAAGTGGAATACTTAATGGCTTCTGGTGTTCAATCAGGTGGAAAGATGACCACAAATAGTAAGTAGGGATTTGGACGGAACTGGTCCTCACCTGTTTCACCATGCTATCTCGGAATTCACCTCAAACTCACGACCTACGGCAGAACAGGTGACAATCCGATTATGATTCAAGCCGTCTACCTCCCCCTCCCGTACGGAAGTATAAAGAGTTATCACTCTACTGTTCGGTCGATGTTTCTCTGTCTTTTTTACTGATGACGATGTTTTAATGCAGATGTGAATAAGGCATCCCAGGATAATCAAATCACGAGCATGAATTACGAAACGGAAAATGTAGAAGAAAGCTGTAGTGACTCATCAACTTGAAGTGAATGAGGAAAATAACAATAAATGCCATTTATGATAGCCCGTCTCTCTGTCTGGATTTGATGAGAGAAATTCCCGTACAAGAAACAGAACTGCGAACGACGACAGCCACGCTTAATTATACCGAACAGAACACGTGCGAATTTCGTGTAAGCGACAGGAGTCATTTACTTGTTACAGCTCAGCTTCATGGTACATTTAACGCCACTACATCAACTGAAGATGTTGTGTACCCTCAATAAACAAGGAGGATAGGAAGAAAAGCAAGTGAAAGTAACAAAATGAATCCTCTTTTAAGATGATATGACAGCTACTTGAAGTGATCTGGAAGCAGTCGAAAGGAGCCACACACAGACAAACAAAGTAAATCTATCACACCGCAATGTTATCTCAACTCCCAGAGAAGTTCCAACCCCGAAAACAGTGCGAAATTTCTTAGCTTCATGCGAATTAGTTGGTATAGTGCAGTTAGGATTAGATGGCACACGCGCAAAAACCAGATTTCGTCTTTCGGCGAAACGGACAAGTCCATGTGACTCGGACGGTGGCGGCAGTTCAGTCGACTACTGGCAGCCGAGGTGTGTGGGTCAGCTGGTAGCACTTGTATTGTGCTGGCCAGGCTATGCTCCGCTGTCATGCGAGGCATGCTGGATTCCCACTCCATTGTCCTGTTGCTCCTTCATTTCCGCTCCCACTCGTCGCTGTGTGTCATGTCATCTTAATGGTGCTCTACCTGGGAACCACAGCGAAATTTTATCTCTCAGGCGAGCAATGCTTCTCCTTGATAAGACTGAGATATGGTTATCTTTGGGGTCGTCAAGACGTGACCTCGACCGGAAGATCCATCAGTGAGGCGCGTACAGTGTACCTGCACATACGAAAGTGCATACCACCAAATATCTAGGTCGACTGGTCTGTTTGCTGTCTTGCTTGCCTTGTCTGCGAGTAACACAGGTGTTAGGTTGCGGAACATCAATTGCAGATGTACAGATCATAAAATAAAGGTAAGAAGAATGAAAAATGCCTACTTTAATATTCTCAGAATTCGTCGAGAAGTACATAACAATTATGTAAGAGACTGTCAGGATGTTTACCTGACTCAGATTTAATTTTAGTCATTTTAATTCATTCTTTGCGAAGACTCTCTTGCCGCAGGTCTATAGCCCCTTCCAAAGCGAGCTCTCCACGGAGTGCGATCTAGTGATTCCTCTTTCATAGTTAAATATCTTACTTCTTCCTTACGCTCATCAAGTAAATGCTTGCGTCTTCTTCCCAGTCGTCTCTTCCATTCTTTGTTTCCTCCAATAATATGTTTTAGAGGGCGGCTCCTATGCTACATATGACCAATGCAGTCAGCCTTCCTTCGTTTTACTGTAAGTAGGATGAATCCTTCCTCCTTGACTCTATGTAATACTTCTTCATTTTTCACATGATTGGTCCAAGTGATCTTCTCAGTCCTTCTCCAGCACCATATTTAAAAACTCTGCAAGTATTTCTGATTTACTTTCCAAAGTGTCCAAGTTTCAGCACCATACACTCTATGCCCCAAATGTAGCATTTCATTAGTTTTACTTATTTATGGTTTATTGGCCGTTGCTGTCAACAGAATACACGCCATCCAATGATAGAATGATTAGTGAGCAAGCGCTGACAAGCTGAAGTAAGAAGCAACAGCTGTCTTTTTGTGTATTATGCCGATATGCAACTGGATGCACTGAGGAACGCGATATAAAGTCAGCCGGGATACGCTGTGTCAGGGCCGTAATTCGAAACGGCTCCTTCCGAATACGATACAGGTACCAAGATTCGAACCAAAGCCCTCCAGTATTAAGAGGATCCGTTACTACAGGCCCAAATCTGGTCGGCCGTAATTTCATAAGGTAGCACTGAAAGTGCGAGAACCTGAAATACCATTCTAAAGTCATACCTGGCCTACTGATTCCGGAGTGTTCGGTAGATGTTTGGTTGGCGCTTGGGTCATATGTTTTTCTTTTCCTTGTTAAAACGGATATTGAGGCTAAAGCGGTCAGGGTGCAAAGATTCACGTCATTCTGGTATAGATATTATCTCCATTCTCCATGTATGCTTTCATGGCATGGTGTATGAATATAGGGCCAAATTCATACTGAAGATCTGAAACAGTCACATATATCATGAACTGTTCGGTTACGTGAAATATGACGCCGTGCAGTGTCGAGGATAGCCAAAGACATCTAGGAGGAACCATCTGTCTCCATCTTCAGACGACACGGCATTACATTTTGGAAGACAAGTCTTCATAGTCGCGCTGTGATAACCCCAAACATCATATATCAAATACGTTTATAATGTGGAAATACTAGACCAAGTTTTCATAATCTAGAACCCTTCTGAAAGATTAGATATGGCAAAAGACCTTATGACTGGGCAGACAAAGAAAAACAGAATATGTATTTCACTTCATATTTCTCGTCCTTGTTGTTGTTGTTGTTCTTCTTCTTCTTCTTCTTCTTCTTCTTCTTCACGGTCATGATCGTTCTCATCATAATCATCATTTCTGTTACACATAACTACGCAAAGCACTGTGCCATCTACATTTACACTGAGGACGCGCAGGTTTCATTGTTGTGTTAATTCAGAGTAGCCAGTTACGACTATTCCAACGACAACGTAAACTGACTCTAATAGGAATACATATAAGAACAGCTTCACATTGTTTATATAAGCAACAATTCGGTAAACGAAAACTGCATTTACTTTTCTGACTTTCCTTCGTAATTTAAGGATAATGCGGTCGCACTTTATGAGAATTTTAAACACAGCGCGATATAAAAATATTTAAAAAGTCTCACTTTATACCCAAAATTTGACTTAATACGAATCCAAAATAAATAAATAAATAAATAAATAAATAAAAACTAAGTAGGGATGTGGCGCGTCGTAATTAGGCACCTGTTCTACCTCCTGTTACTTCAGTGTCTTTGGCAAATAACGAATTTTTTTCAGTGTTTTCAGGCAGTTTCCTTGCTATTATATTAACTTTCATTTATTTATTTGTTTATTTATTTACAGTGTGCTGAAAAGTATGTTTAAAAGCAAATGTAACACTACCAATCGTTGTAAATTAATGCCCGCGTCACATTTATTCCTGTAAGAAAATTAGTATCGAATTACGCGAGTTCTTCGGGATCACATACCTCGCGTAAAATGCGACGCTACTGTCGACAAGGAACGTTCCCTGCCGTATCGTTTTACACTCAACGTGCATTATCATCATAAAGAGATTTATTCAGTTTATGTTAGACTTTATCTGTTGTTCTGTGTAACATGATTTCTTATTTACATCAGTGGAAAGGACATAACAATTACTCTATATCTTTTTCACAGTTTCTATTGCCGCAGCCTGTTGAATATTTCTGCACCACTGTATCGTATGTCAAACAGGCGCTGTAAGTCATGCCTATTCGGACGTTCTCTTTCAGCCGCCTGTGTTGGTGCTTTATTGCCCCGTGGGAACACGACGCATTCTCTTGTCATGTCACTGATGTAAACGGCTCTTTGTGGTCGGAATGCTGTCACGTCACACCATGCACATTTTAAAACTAGACACCTCTCTCCCATTCTACTCAAACACTTTGTTCTTCTATCTAAGGCAACAAACAACACATCCCATATTCCAGGATTGTGGAGCTTTCGGTTTTTTAGAAGTGGCAGTAAAACAGACGTGTGTTTTGAAAATGATAAAATATAATCAGAAGGAAAACCAGTAACGTTTCGCAGTTTGTTTGACAAACCTGAAACAACTTGAAATGTTTTTAAGGCGTCCAGTGCAATCAGTACATACGGAGCAAGAACAATTAACGGAACCGCATCGTAACAAGTTAAGGTACACAGAGCTGCAAGAAATACAGACTGGGTAATACCTGTAATTATTTGTGAGTGGTTAGTGGTCATACTAAGCACTTCCAGATGCTTATCCTAACTGCGACACACTTATACCGACCTAGTGGTCAGCACGTGTAACACTACAAACTACAGAGTATGCCAGCAGATTATATTCATGTCTTTCATGATTCTTAAACAGCAGTACTTTCCCTACACAATACATACTGATTGGTCTATCTCATGGAGTGTTCTCTGTGAGGTACGAACCGATTATTTATAAAAATGGAGATTAATTTTAGTCCTCACAGGGCTAATCACTACATAAATTGTCTGTCATCAGGCAAGATTCAGAACACGTCTAGGTACAACGAACCTAAAGGGAAAGGAAAAGAATGTGTTTCAACTACGAGGGGAAAGTGGAAAAGCGAATAAAATTTTATTCTGCCTCACAAACGAAGCTGGCAACATTGACTACAATGGCACATAAAGGCTTAAACCCTATAAATGTTTCCTCATTTACAAATGTTCGTTTCCAGCGTCCATATGAATACCTCGCCGTGTAACGACGCTGTTACAAGTGCACAGTTTATATGAAGTCAAATGAGACACGCAGTCACAAATTACACGTAGATATTATTTGGAAAGAGGTTATCGTGGCACCTGATGATAGCACCCCCGCACTCAGCGATATAAACTGCAGAGAACTACAAAATTCTCAGTTACGAAGGCCCAGCAGCACAGCCAAGATTCAAACTGGGTGCCTCCGGACCAGAGGTTTATAACGTCATTACCATTACACCAGCCCACTCTGTACGTTGCGCGCTTTACACATCAAATAACAGAAGAGTTCCAGCATAACTAAAATGCGACGTCTGGAAGAACTGGGGACCCGTTAGCAGCATTCGAAAACTAAGCGAATGAAATTGTTAATTGTTGATCCTCTCTACGAAGTTAGCTAATGCAACATAAATTTTTCGATGTAATAATGGTCAGCTATCTGTTTGAGAGCTAATTCACTGATTTATTTCTACACCAAAGCAGCAGCAACAACAAAATAACACATACGTAAATGCTCTTTATCATTAATACACATTACGTTACAATCCGGAACGACCGGCTAGCTATAAAACATTTACAACCGTAGCCGTAGCCGGAAACGACTGAGACAAATGGATGCTACCGGAGACACAGTAGCATGATTATAAACAGATTACTGAATGTACTGAACCGAGAGAGATTATACCAGACATGTTATCATGTAACATCCGCCATCAACAACCATGATGATGAAAACAACGCATCCCTAAAGTATTAAGTTTCATTTTACATTGTTAAAACAGAAGAGGGGCGATATCAAACTTCGGTATAAATTATTTTAAAAGCGTGGCCAATAACAGAGACACGAGTTTAAATAAACTGCAGGAAAGGTTCCAGTGGCGACTCTGTGCAAAATGTTTTAGAGTTCTCGACGCTTAAATTCGATATCCAAGTGAAATTAACAATTTACGTGTTACAAACCACATGTATTGCTTAGCATCCAGGCTCTCTTCTTTGAATAGTCCTGCCCACTCAGTGCGGCAGTAGTGGTCAGATGAACCTGTTCTACTATCTGTTAATTTTTCAGGCAAATCAAGTGCAGTAACCGAAAATATAGATCACAAGACTGTATTCGGCGACCCCGGTGGCCACGCGGTCTGAGGAGCGGGTCTGCGGCCGCTCGATTGCTGAGACTGCGGGGTCGAATCCTGCCGGGCGCATGGATGTCTGTCTCTTGTGAATGTTGTGTGTTGTTAGGTACAGGTCTCTGCGACGGGCCGATCCTTCGTCCAGAGGAGTCCTACCAAGGGTGTGGGTGTGTGTCATTGAGTGTGATTAGTTACAAAAATAACCCTCTACACCTACAATGAGTGGGCACAAAAAGGTTAAGATTAAGAAGGAGAGAAAGAGTGTCTTCCTGTTGGATGTCCTTGTAGGAACAGGAATAAGCAAGTAATTAACATTCCACTTTACACGTCCGTCGCCCATGTTCAGTTAATTCGGGACAAAAAGTTATTTATTACTTTCATAAAGTAGAAGATAATATTAATAACACGAATTTTATTTAACTTTAATATAGGCATAATATATACCCACGTCCTCAGGCCGAGAGGATGTTGGGACTGCTGTAGGATTTCGGGAAAAGAAACCGGTATTTGTATGCCGCTATTACTCAGTTTTTTGCCGCATTGTATCTAATTTGGTTGTTGGTTTTATATGACCACTCTCTTGGATAGACGCAGCAGATGGCGATGGAAACCGTCCACTCTCTGCGATACACAACGAAAATAAAAAAATCAACACTAATTTTAGTTTATTTCAAAAGTTATGGCGCCAGCAATGAAAAACGCGGTACATAAAAACAACATGAAGAATTCCTTATTTGCACCTAGTTCGTTCTCATTTTCCTTCCACGTCTGGTCAAACAGTGCCCTGTTTAACATGGCTGCTCCATTCATACGTCAAAAGAGAAGAAAAAATTATTCCTCTTCCGTTGTAAGAGAACAAAAATTACGACGTTCACGGAAGAACTACAGTTCCGGACGGCACTAATCTAAGAAAAAGATAATCTTTAACGAAACGGTAATAATATTCATAAAGGAACGATTATTAAATATGCTTGAATAAAATGAATTCACTAACACCTTCGGTGTTCTCATGACTGGCCCTGCCACGGAAATTTTTACGGATAAGCCTAATTACTTTTACGCTACACTGTAACAGTACTCGCTTCCCCGTAATTTCTGTAATTTTTAATCCATTACGATTTATCCAGCCACAGGGTTTGTCTCAAGTTCAGTTCAAACCATTTCAACTTTGGGTAAGGTAACCCACACTCTTAATCTGTTCAGAATACTGATGTATACCGCAGTACTGGTAACAGAAACATCTGTGGAAGTTCATACCTCAACAGGATATTGCATATTTTACGTCAAAGATATGGAGTGCATGACAGAGTGAACAAATGTACTAAGAGAACCAGAAACTACGAGAATAAATAGAACCCCACTTTTTTTAAGTTACTAATGTGACACCTGAAGCCGTCACAGTTACTGAACGCAAATATGTCTTCCTGGACAATCACCTGCATCAACATAAACTTCCACTGAAATCCACTTCATGCTGACACAAATTACAGCCCTACAAAACTTATGTAAAGCTATTAATGTTTATAACATCTGGAATAGCGTCTGTCATTGCAAGGAAATGCACAAGGCTATACTAATTCAAATCTTAATCAGATATGACGCCGTACCGACTGGCTAATACCTACCGACGTGTTGGAGAAGCTTGCTGCCTCCAAGACGCCTTACACTACCTGAAACTGTAAGATGGAGACAGCGAGCTCCTATGAAACGTCAATAACTATTTACCAGTCAACACGCCGTCATAGCCTAAAACTGATTCTTCATCAGCACCGCTGTAAGGACCTCAATTCTCGTAGATGTGACTTTGTCCAGAATCTTCTACTTGTTTTTGAATCGTAAAGAACAGGGTAATTATCTCAAAGGGCGGATATATTAAGCCTCAACCAGGAGCGTTCTAACAATTTCAGGTAGCTTACATATGTGAAGGTGACGGCCGCATATGTTTAATATTAACATATGCGGCCGTCACCTTCACATATGTAAGCTACCTGAAATTGTTAGAACGCTCC